>JAVJIF010012513.1:0-106841 GCA_038442645.1 Agave tequilana
GTGGCACTCGGCGGGGACCTACGACGTGAAGACGAAGACCGGGGGCCCGTTCGGGACGATGAGGCACCCTGCTGAGCTGGCACACGGTGCTAACAACGGCCTCGACATCGCCGTTCGCCTCTTGGAGCCGATTAAGGAGCAGTTCCCGATCTTGTCCTACGGTGACTTTTACCAGGTCGGTGACCAGATCCAGATCGAGACCACTGTTGTGTGTCTGTTTTTTGTTTTTGTTTGGTGAAGCAATTTTAAAATTTTAAGTGTGTTTTTGCAGTTGGCTGGAGTTGTTGCGGTTGAAGTTACTGGCGGTCCCGAGATCCCCTTCCATCCTGGCCGTGAGGTAATTCTTGTTATTTTCATGGACTTTTATGTAACCTGTATTTCCATAAGAAAGAATATAAAAATAGCTGTCACCATTATTTTAGAAAGTAATTAGATTTTTTTTTTTTTCCTTTTTGAGATTATTTAGAAAGTAACAAGGTAGGAGCAGGAGTATTTGGTTTTGGGTGGGGAGGGCTTTTGAATTGGTGCGTTTATTCTGAGGGAACCTACCCCCGACCCCGACTTATTTCAGAGCGATTCTTAACCGCACCAGACTTTTGCATCACCTAACAATACACCCTGACAATGTCTTGGGCCCCACCCAGCTGGATGGGCATGAAATGAATGATGCTATCGTGATCCAAATGACCACACGCGTGAAGGGAAATTCAACTAGGAAACTGTGATTATGATGGATCTCTCAAAATTAAATTAAGAGAAATATTTTACCTATCTAGTTCTAATTTATTTGTATGTCTGCTCAATGGTGCAATTTGGATTTGGATTCTCTCCACTAATAAAATTAATGGGTGATCTGCTGATTAATCATAATCGTTCATAATTATATGTTAGCCATAATTATTTCAAACGAAACTATCACTCCGGCCTACTTGTGAGTTGCACTTCATGAGTCACAATTTTTATGTATAAGCATATGGTTTTGAATAATCTACGAACGGGCCCTCAAATTTTCATTAGTGTAGAGACTTCAGTCTCGTGTAATTCACAAACAGCCGTCACTTTGTTTGTCCATTGAGTAGACATGTAAGTTAATTAGAAGTGAGTAGATAAATAATTTTTCTTAAATCAATGGTGATTGATCTACCTAAAAAGAATTCCGCTCTCCAAGAACCCTTTACACCGTGCGAGGGCGCATGAATATGATAATGATAAATTAAAGTGGTTCTAACTTAGATTGCTTAGTATAACATAAATAATCTAAATGTTTGGAGTCTTTTTTTGAAGAGATAGGATGGGGTCTCAAACTCGAAAGCCCCAGCCTATATTTGATATATCAGTGTTGCATAGTTTTGAAACCTGTTCAAAGGGAATGCTTTCTCATGTCTTCTTGATTATGAGTACTTACATGGTTATATTGCATGTTATTTGGAATCAAACTGGACACTTATTACTTAAAGAATTTTGTCCAATAGACGAAAATATGTTAAATAAAAGATACTAGGACGTGAGATTAGATCAATAGCTTGACATTTTGATATATTAATCAACGAAAGAAAATTTACCAATTACCATTACAATTGGGACACAATAATGGTTGCTTTCGAGTGAGGCTTTGGAGATAATTAAGTAATTATGGAGGCATATAAGTTTGTCATTTTTTTGGAATTTATACTGTATTGTGAGTTACTATAATTCTTGAATTTTATGATAATTTAGTGGTAGTTGCAGTCATGAGAGGAAAGAATTCTTCAGAACAATGTAAAGGTATTGAAGCTTTAATTATTTTCAAAAATAAAAGCTATTGGAGCTTTAATTAAAATAGAGCTTGTCGAATTAATATTTCTGCTTTCATCACCATATCAACTAGTACTACTATAATTTCCCTCAAATTTCCTTGTCTATGTGTCAATTGCATGCTTTAGGCCTCTTATTTTTCTCTCTTATTCCCTTGTGTTGTCGAAAAAATGCCATTTGGTTTGACAAATATCATTATTCTTTATCAGGACAAGCCAGAACCACCTGAAGAAGGCCGTCTCCCTGATGCCACCAAAGGTATGACTTAATGGCCAAATTATTTTAGTGCTCATTTTTAAAGAAAGTTTTAGCGCAAGAAAAAAAAAATTAATCTTTTTTGTAATTTATGTTTAATAATTCAGGTTCTGACCATCTCAGAGATGTGTTTGGCCATATGGGTCTTAGTGATCAGGATATTGTTGCTCTTTCTGGTGGTCACACACTGGTTAGTGATGATATGTTCTCCAAATTCTAGATATCTACTAATTCTGTTTCTATATCTAGCAGTGTATTTAATGACTGTGTGTATGCTTGTTTTGATAAACTTACAGGGAAGGTGCCACAAAGAGCGATCAGGGTTTGAGGGAGCTTGGACTTCAAATCCTCTCATTTTCGATAACTCATACTTCAAGTAAGTCAGTTATCACACTTTGACACATTATGAGTTATTAACTAAAGTTTTCTAAATGCTTGGAAGTGTATCATTTAGTATCAAAATACTTAAAATAGAGTATGTTTCACAGGGAGCTTCTGAGTGGCGAGAAAGAGGGCCTCCTCCAGCTGCCGTCTGATAAAGCTCTCTTGAGTGATCCAGTCTTCCGCCCCCTTGTTGAGAAATATGCTGCTGTATGTTATTCTGATATGCTGTCTGAGCTCTCTCTATTAGTACTTCATTATATTATTTTGTTCGTGTTTGGTGTCCTGAATCATTTTCATTGCATCGATTATTTTGCCTGTGTAGGATGAGGATGCCTTCTTTGCTGACTACGCTGAAGCCCACCTAAAGCTTTCAGAGCTTGGGTAAGTACTGACAGTTCTAAGCTTCACAAAGTTGGCATAATCTAATCTTCTCCTCATCTAAGTCTTTTCGTTCTGCTTGGCCTTTCCAGATTCGCGGAGGCTTGAGATGTTGTTTATGGTTGTCCTGAGAAGCTGTTTTGGAAGTAGGAACAATGTATGAAGTCAAGTTGCAATAAGAGCACAGCGACTGGTTGCAGGCCAGCTTTGTTTATTTTGTGGTTTTGGTAATGTTGCTGCTTTGAGTAGAATATGAAGTTGTCTTATGTTTCCTGGAACTTTAATGGTGAATCTCTGTTTACAAATTGTAATCGATCTTGTTTTTGGTACGGTCATCCAACTAAGCGGTTGTTGTTTTACTTCTACAAATTCTTGTTTGATCCTCTTGATTGATGATTTCTCAAATGTGACTTGGATCCAGTAATGTTAAACTGCTAACCTCCGTGATGTGCACTTATACTGCCCCATTCAATAAGATATCACTGCATGCTTGAATGTTGTTAATTATTGATGATATAATAGTACCGCAGCTTCTGATCCTTCCATTTGCACCTTCGTAATGCAACGGACTGATGGAGAGTAACTTGATCAAAAGCATTCTATTATTTTGTGGATGCTCGTGATTGAATGAAAAGTGAAAGCTGATCTCACATAAGTTTGATTGCAAAATGTTCATAGAAGATGGAATCGTATTTAATGGCTTGTGGAGCTTTTGTTGCGACTAGAATGATACAATTGGCCTTCAGTTTGTGAATTGTGCAGTTGGCCAGCGAAAAGGTTGCTGCCAACAGCAGCAGATATCATGAAAGCTTTCATCTCAAATCTTCGGGGTTGGATACGTGAACTAGTTTTTTCTCGCCGCTATCCGAGTTGGTATTCAAGCATGCTTATTAAGAGAACTATGCGAACTGAGAATTTTTGTGACACACTTTGATACAACATCTAGAATTATGCTGCCAGTTACTTCAGGAGCATCCCAAACCCGAATGATGAATGAAGTCAGGTTGATCTCAGTGCAGAAATCCCTTCAATGATATGAGAATGAAATTACTTAAAAAGCATTAGTTAACTTAAGTCAGGATCAAGAATGCATCTTCAAAAACTGAACTCGAACGCAAGGTGAGCTGTATCCTCCTACATTTTGAGTCCTTTTGGTTTTCTTTGATGGTAGTAAGAAAATTAAAATAAAATAAGAACAGTAAAAAAAAAAAAAAATTAACTTTGCTGACAGTTCTGGATTACGGAAAACTTCACTTAAAGGGGGGCTAAACTAGAATTTGAGAAGCCATGTTTAAAAAGTACCCTTATTTAATTTGTCTGTTCATTTGTGAAATAACATAATATTCAGCAATTAAAAGAAACTAACACAAGTTCTCCCAAATGTGACACTGTCCTTGCACTGTTTATGTCATCTGAGAGGCACAATGGGTCATTTTCAACAACTAGTCCCTTGAGAGCAGAATAGCTCCACACACACACACACACACACACACACACACACACACAAACACCTTTTTCACACGTGCGCGCAACACGCGCACAACCATTACTCTCCAAAGAAAACCTTTTCACACAAATACACAACATACTGAATTGTAATATGAAGATATAAGAAAATAATATTCCATCATTGCATTCAAACATTGTAGATTCAGTAGCAAAAACTTGTTCTTCATGTTCAAGTTATACAAAAACACTCTGACATGCTCTTCATATGTTTCATACATTAAAAAATTAACTACAAACTTAGGCAAAAAGGGAGTGAAAAAGAAATAAAAGGAAGAAAAATAAAAGAACAACAACCTCAATTTATGCTCGCATATAATTACAAAATTATTCATTTTTGTCACACATATTCAAGTCAATAACATAAAATTGCACAAATGCAAGAAGAGCATTGCCACAAATAGATGGCCGTCCTCTTACTCAGATCTTCGTTGTATCATCCTGAATTTCCAAACACAACTTGCATATATACTGATATAAATCTTCAAACTAATAAATCAAGAAGGAACACTTTCCATGCTTAATGGCCATATTGTGGATTGAAAGATATGGCTTCATTGTATATCAACTGCTTCATCTGGTCTTCAGTCAGCGCGTGTTGCTCGAATTCAAAGGAGAACGGTTCCATGCAAATTGGTTCATCAGCAATGTCATGCAATCTCTCGAGGTATGGATGGGCAAGTGCTTCTTCAACTGTAACAATCGGTAAATTAAGCCCAAACAAGAGTAAGAAAATGCAATTAAGAGTGCCAAAAATTCAATCAATCATGAATAACCAATCAATTTTGTTTAAGAAACATCCTAGCATTGTTAGCACTTCAGAAAGACAAAACAAAAGTACCTGTAATTCTTTTTGTCGGATCAAATGTCAGCATTTTCTCCACAAGATCGATAGCAGCAGGATGAACATGGGGAAATAGCTTCGCAAATGGATGGCGAGGATGGAAAGGTAGATGCCTGATATACCTTCTCGCATCTTCATTCCTAACGAAGCCTAGGTCGGCATCAGTGGGCGTGCCAATGCACTAAAAACATCCATACAATCTCATCATCAGAAAATCCAATGAATCAAGTAAAATCTCAAAATTTTCCGCATAATTCATTCATGGATCGTCTTACCTCAGTTATCAACCGCATTTGATGCATGTGATCTCTCCCAGGAAACAACGGTTGCCTGTTCATCAGCTCCATAAAAATGCAGCCAACAGACCACACATCGATTGCTGCAGTGTAGTCTGTTGAGTTCAGTAGCAATTCCGGTGCTCTGTACCATCTTGTAACTACATACTCAGTCATTATATCGTTCTCTGATGTCGGCCGTGCAAGGCCAAAATCGCATATCTTGAGATCGCAATTGGCATTCAGCAGGAGATTACTCGGTTTCAGATCTCTGTGAATCACATTTGCCGAGTGTATGTATTTCAGACCTCGTAGTATCTGATACAGAAAGTACTGCAACAGGAAAATTGACATCATTAGTTTTCAGGAAAACTGACTCTAAGAGGAGAAGGCAAAACGCAAAAATTACCTGACAGTGCTCTTCGGATAAATCCTGATTCGAGCGGATGATATTGTGGAGGTCAGTGTCCATGAGCTCAGTCGCGATGTAGACATCGTTGAATGCATCTGGGATTGGAGGCGGGACTACGTCTCTTATACCAATAACCTGTTTCCAACATGCAGAAGAATTCAAATAAGTAATCCATCCATTTGGTTGTAATATTTTGTGGTACTTGATCTCTTTGATGAAAATATCTGTGGCAGATAATTATAGTCTGATGGACTGCGATTGTCATTAGAATGTCTGTGATTTCTAATATAATTTGAAGTTATTTAGATACTGAGTTATAAGCTACTTAATTGGACACCTCATAAAATGAAACTTCGATCTAGCTAACTAGAGAACAAAATTTTCAAGAGCAATCAGAGTACCAGTTGCAGGGCATGAGACTGATAGGTTTTTTTAACAAAAAATTATGGTTTTAACGGAAAAATGAATGAATGCTCTAATTCTCAACTTCCCAGAACTCCATTTCCACAAAGATTCATTGAGAAAATCTCAATAACACAATCATTGTTGTAAAATCATGGTTAATTGATTAGAAAACCACTGAATTGCTTCACAAAATCCCCAAACCGAAACAATAAAACCCAACAACAACAAATCAAGAGTCAACGGACTAAAAAGAAGAATCACATACGTTCTCATGATCCAAATGCCTGAGCAGCTTAATCTCCCTCAGCGTCCTCTTGGCATCCATATGATTATCAAAAGCATTCGCGATCTTCTTGATCGCGACCATCTCTCTCGTCTCCGAATTCATCACCGAACTGAACCCACAATCCAAAAAAATTCAATAAGTAATCGAACACTAATAAAAGAAAACAGAACGCACGAAATCATTGCGAGTCGCGCGAAGAAGCTAGCTACCAGACGATCCCGTAGGCCCCACGGCCGATGGGCATGATGGGGGGCTGGTACTTGACGGAGATCTCGAACAGGTTGCCGAAGATGTTGTACTGGAGGTACCGGCCGTTGTGGGTCAGCGCCACCGGGAAGTCGGCGGTCGGAGCTCCGTCCATCGATCCCGCCGGTTCTTCTCTGGCGTCGAGGCAGCAGAAGTATTTGCGGACGATCGAGAGGAAGTAGGAGAACAAGTGCTCAATTTTCTTAAAAATCTTTCCTCTTTTAGGATCTAGAGAGAGAAGAGAGGCAGCTTTTTGTACCGATTACAGAGTTATCGCGAAGTCTAGTTATTTGCGAGTGAGTGAGTTTCTGAGAAAGTGGGGAGGAAATGAGAAGCCCGCCTTTGTTTAATTAGCGGACGGTGGAGATCGGAGCCGCCTTGAGACGGACGGCTGGGATTGGGTTGAGAGTTCAACGGTCGCTTGCGACTCCACAACCTACCAACACGGGTTTCGTTAGGCTCTGAGATCGGGAGGAGGAGGTAGAAAGTCTCCTTCCGTTTTGAAAGTCAATGCAAATCATTTTCCCCATCTTTTATGTTTCATGGATTTTTTTACCTTCAAAATTGTTCCGGAAGTTGCATCATCTCTGGTGGTGGTTAATTTTTGACCCGAAGTGAGATCTTCACACGTTACATACATGAGAATATAATGAGAAAATTATCGCCACTCAATCGTCGACCGTGTGCCTCTGCATCTAACTCAGAGCAAGCACCCATGAGCTCGAAGCCAACCATGACTCGACGGCCCCTGACACCACCTCAGGTCAAGCACCAGAGCCCGTGTCCAACCCGACTTGGTGGCCCGATGTAACGCCCCGATCCCGTAGGTACGAGGACGTTATGGCGACGTACATACGCGAGGTTAAAACACGCTCGCGCGTACGTTAAGCCTCAGTACAGTACATAACCTCCATATAGACATGGGTCCCAGCATGAAATAAGTACAAGAATACCTGCACTCCAGAAAATCCTGAAAAATCTAAAATATTAGAAAATGATTTTTGAAACTGAAATCAGGTCAATCGGAATACTACAGAAGTCAAATCAAATTTGTACTTCGTATCGCGTACAGATACGGTGATACGTACACCGGGGATCAGGGTGTTACACCCGAACGTCACCTCTTGGGTCACCAATGAGCCCAATTCTCCCTCGACATTGGAAGTTTCTGGGAGACTCTTCCAGCACAGCTCAACAATGAGATTCTCGAAACTATTAGAGCAGATCTCAACTGTATAAATTGAACAGATCTTATCTCCGGCCAACAGATCTTCTCTCGAACCAACAGACCAGGCAATTACAGCAAACGAATCAAGCCAACAAATCGAGTTGTTACGATTGTGGTCATTCGCCCAGATAAAATAATTATTCAGAGTTATTCTCTCATGTATGAATACTTCACCTTCTCAAACGAGAAAAATGTTGGGTCATAAAAATTCTAGCACATCCGTAATCACAGCCACTGATCTCTTCTTGTAATTCTTTCAGATTAAACTAGAATCTCCCTCCCTTTCGTAATTTTTTCTTTTCAGAACTTTTACGTAAATCTCTGTATATTTACCGTAATTACTGATTTATACATTCTCTGTAATTTTGATGCAAGTGAAAAGATCTTTGAAGAATTTTCCAACTCAATCTTCAACGACTTACCAACATGAAAGCTGACGTTTAAAATCTGCGACTGTTAGAAGGCATCTTGAAACTTCGAGAGTGCTACTAAGATCTGACTCGAGGAGCACCAACGTTGAATTATGTGGAGGCCTTAAAGTTAAAAATGAAAACATTTGTTCATAAAAACCAACCAAAAAAAAAAAAAAAAAAAAAACAGTTTAATTAAGATGTTTTCAAACAGCAGAGTGACACTTGCTAATAGACTATTTTCAGTAATTTGAACTTGAAAGTCTTCGAATGACAGATAACAGTATCATCATCTGACTCGTTGAGATTGTTGGTACATATATCTAGTGGCTAATGAATTATTGGTTGAATTCTCGGATCTGGAGCTGAAATTATTTGTTGGTTCAATTTATTTTTAGCAGTCGGCGAGGGATCGGTCATCACAAATTGAGGTGTTTCTCATCAATTACGGTTCTCACGGATGGGCTTGAGTATTCTCAGTAGTTTGTGTACTGTTGATGAATACACTGTAATCTTTGTTGGAATATGAAGAATATATATGTGAATCTTTGAATTGAATTACGGCAAGATCCGTTGATCGAATCAATTGGATGATGGTTGGGGTGTGTTCTCCTTTCGTAGGGGATGAACGTAGTGTATTCACATGTTCAATTCCGACTTCAAATGAATGAGATATTCAAGTCTAAAGATTGCCTAATTCAAAACCAAAATGCGACTAAAAATAATTAAAAGCATTTAGTCACATATTGGCCATGTGATGGAAGTTCGTAGTGTTTAAATAGAGAAAATTGAGAACAAAGGGCGTGCCCTTTGGGTACTTGGAGTTTTCGCGCGCGATTGGGAGGGAACCATACCCGCTCATGCGCGCGCGGCGGCGGCGGCGGCGGCGGCCGGCCGGTGCCGGGCCGGGCTCAGGTTCGGGTTCGAATTCCCTACCTGGCTTGGTTCTTTTTGAATGTTTACTGTTCAGAGATGACGAACTGGACATAACAGTTAACGAAAAGCGAAGACTTAGCTATCTGTCGGTTCAGAGGTGATTGACTGGACATGACCGATAGAGAAGCCACTAAGCTCAAAATTTTGTCATTCAGAGGTGATGAACTGGACATGATAACAAAACGGAGGTGAATCCAGTTTTAGGGACTCGTCTATTCAGAGATGATAAACTGGACATAATAGACTAAGACACCCTAAACTCCGAATCAGCAGCCAGAGGTAGTCGCATTAACTTAGCAGCTAACCCACTAGGGACTGCAAGGGTGAATTGGATCTGGGCATCCATGAGTTCAGAGGTAATATGGACATGACCAACTAAGAGACATCAGGCTTGTAATTCGCTGTTCAGAGGTAGTCATATTAACATGACAGCAAGAATTCCCAGCCCTGATGGGGGAAGGGGAACAAAGTTATGGACTCGTCTGTTCCGAGATGATGAATTGGACATGACAGTTAGAGTACCATAAAAGAAGAGAGATCTAGGCATCCGTCAGTTCAGAGGCAATATGGACATAACCGATTGGAAGTTGCCAGACTTAGAGTCTTACCGTTCAAAGGTGGCAACTAGACATAATGACAAAAGAGTAGTCCCTACCGGATTAGAAGATGAAACTTGGTTATTTGTCGGTTCAGAGGTAACATGGACATAACCGATTGAGAAACCACCAAGCTCAAGATTTCTACCGTTCAGAGATGACAATCTGAACATGACAATAAGAGAAACAATCTGGACAACCGATAGATAGCTAAGTCTTCACCCAAAATTTGTCTTTGTCCTGCTGCTTCAACGATCCTGTGAAGGTACCGGTTGACTACGGTTCGACCGTACGGTGATTTGGTAGTGCTATACAAATACCGTGAAGGAGTGTTGTATCTTGGGAGACCAGCGTCCAGTAACCCGTTAGCACCAGTGTGGGGGACGTAATTGACTTAAGGAGATTCGCTCTAAGCGTACCTCACTCCAAGTACTGTATAAGTGAATTAATTTCTTTATACAGGGGATATACTGATATTTAGTATATTGAGACTGATTTATATCAGTCCAATTGGTGTTTAACCAAGGAAGGAAATTGAAAGCTCTGAAAACCTCCCACCTGATATTTGCCGACCTGGCCAATTAGATTGTTGATATTTCAGTGATCTTGATTAGTTGTCAGATTGATCCTGTTAAGCAGAAACCAACAATATTAAGACAATTATGTATTGAAGTTTCTTACTTCTATTCTACTTAAACTTGCAGAAAATGTCTGAAACTAATCAAGAAGAGCCATCCACAGGTAAACTTGACCGACCATGAGTCGCCAAGCCTTTCAGTTGTGGTGTCAGAAGTGAATCTGACAACCAACAATAAGGATTGGTGGGTAGACACTGGGGCTACTCGGCACATCTGCTCTGAGAAATTATTATTCTCTGAATATCAAATACTAGAGCAAGATGAGCAACTATTCATGGGAAACTCAGCCGTCTCAAAGGTTGAAGGAAAAGGCAAGTCATTCTGAAGTGGACATCTGGAAAAGAGCTTACTCTGAACGATGTGCTACATGTTCAAGATATCCGCAAGAATTTAATCTCGGGATCAATACTTAGTAAGAAAGGATTTAGAATGATTTTTGAATCAGATAAATTTGTACTTACTAAAGGAGGGATGTATGTGGGAAAGGGTTATCTTGTTGACGAACTTTTTAAAGCCAATGTTGCAGTGGTAGATAAAAAGTCTGTGTATTTGTACCCGAAGCTTATAAATAAAGGAAAATCTTTTGTTTATTTGCTTGAGTTTCCTATTTTATGGCATGCTAGATTAGGGCATGTAAATTACAAGTCTTTAAAGAACTTATCTAATCTGAAATATATTCCTAAACTCAATTTGAAAGAAATTCACAAGTGTGAGATTTGTGTTGAGGCCAAGTTGGCGAAAAATTCATTTCACTCAATTGATCGAAATACAGAACCTTTAGGGGTAATTCATAACGATCTGTGTGACTTGAAGTTTATGCGAACTAGAGGCGGTAAAAAGTATTTTATTACTTTTATTGATGACTGTACAAGATACTGTTATGTGTATCTTTTAAACAGTAAGGATGAGGCAATAAATATGTTTATAACATATAAAGCCGAAGTTGAGAATCAACTCAACAAGAAAATCAAAACTCTAAAATCCGATAGAGGCGGAGAATATGAATCAAATGATTTTAGTGAGTTATGTGTTAATTTGGTATAATCCATCAAACAACAGCACCATATACTCCTCAGCAAAATGGAATTGCTGAACGGAAGAACAGAACTTTGAAGGAGATGGTCAATTCCATGCTCGTAAGTTCTGGAGCTCCGCATAACTTGTGGGGGGAAGCTCTATTAACTGCAAATTATATTCTAAATAGAGTATCCCACAAGAAACTTGGTCTTATACCATTTGAGTTATGGCATGGAAGGACACCTTCCTACCATTACCTCAAAATGTGGGGGTGCCTTGCAAAGGTGCTAGCACCATTACCTAAAAAGACTAAGTTGGGAGTAAAAACTATGGACTGCATATTTATAGGCTATGCCTTGAATAGTAGTACCTACAGATTTCTGGTTCATAAATCAGAAATACCAGATATTCATGTAAACATGATTATCGAATCTAGAAATGTTGTGTTCTTTGAAGACATTTTTTCATATAAACGGGAAACAGATAAGACTTCTGGGAAAAAAAACACATGAGATGACGTTCAGGGACGAAAGCCCCGAGGAACCGATTGTTAATGCGGAAATTGAACCAAGAAGAAGTCAGAGATCTAGAATCTCAAAATCTTTGGTCCAGATTTCATAGCATTTAAAGAGGCTATGTCAACCCCAGAAGCACAAAATGTTATATACAACTGTAAGTCTAGACATATTCGTCGTAGACATAATACCGTGAAGCAGTTGCTCTCAAATAGAATTATCTCTATTGACTTTGTATCGTCAAAGGAATTTAGCGGATCCGCTTACTAAAGGTTTAAGTGGAGAGCGTATAAACTGCGCATCGAAGGGAATGGGTCTAAAAGCCTAACCTTACCGAGTCAGCTTAATGGAAACCTCACTTAGCGACTGGAGATCCCACGGATTAAGTTCAAGAGAAAAAACTAGTTATGATTGACTCAGCAAGTAAGCACTTAGGAGCTTGACTCCAATCCATTCCTAAGGTGCACATAAGTGCTTTTCTACAAGTGGATTAAGGATAAGCTTAACGTTTTTAATGATGCCTATATCTGTTACTAAACAAGTGGAGTAGAGTAGACTACTCTTAATAGGACGATCACCTATGTGAGTATAGAGTTGGGTCGGCTCTTTGAGAATTTCGATGGAGGCTGTTATTCTCTAAAAATACTCTCTGAAACTAAGAATGTTCAGGGCCAAAACGGACACAACTGAGAACCAAAGTTGATTTGGAAAGTCACTGTGTGAAGCTTGTTGACTTGGCTTACACTAACGGCTAACAGTTCAAGACATAGTTCACTGATTAGCCAGTAAGTCCAATAAAATTTTCGCTATGGAAGGTTCAAGACCTAGTTCACCTATCCTGATGTAGTTTCTTTTCTAAAGTACCTTTCACAATAGAGTCAGTCTCTTTGTGTGTCATTTCCTTGAATCTCCATTCATTGTGGGGGATTGTTGGAATATGAAGAATATATATGTGAATCTTTGAATTGAATTACGGCAAGATCCGTTGATCGAATCAATTGGATGATGGTTGGAGTGTGTTTTCCTTCCATAGGGGATGAACGTGGTATATTCACATGTTCAATTTCGACTTCGAATGAATGAGATATTCAAGTCTAAATATTGCCTAATTCAAAGTCAAAATGGGACTAAAAATAGCTAAAAGCATTAGTCCCACATTAGCCATGGGATGGAAGTTCGTAGTGTTTAAATAGAGAAAATTGAGAACAAAGGGCGTGCCCTTGGGGTACTTGGAGTTTTCGCGCGCGATTGGGAGGGAACCATACCAGCTCATGCGCGCGCCGCCGCTGGCGGCGGCCGCCGGCCGGGGCCGGGGCCGGGCTCGGGTTCCCTACCCGGCCTGGTTCTTTTTGAATCAGGTCTCACGGGTATGGGTTACGCGATGCATACCCGCTCCGCTATCTAGATCCGAACCGGCCCGCCAACGGACCCGCCCCGCTATCCGGATTCGAACCCCTCCAGTTGGACAGCCAACAGTTGCGACTGTTGGGTCGAACCATTGCAACGGTTCAGACTGAACCGTTGTAACCTTTCGTTGGGTTCGGACCCGTTGGCCCCTCCTGGAGCGCTATAAATAGCGCTCCAGTTTCTCATTCTAAACACACCAAAAAAGAAAATCTCTTCTCTTTCCCTGAGTTCTGAACTGGAAGTGAGTTACTGCGTTCTGAACTGGGAAGTGGAGTTCTGAAGTGACTTCCAACGGGAAGTGGGAAAGTCAGTTTCCCAAGCGACTTCCAAAAGAGATTCTACATAAATTCGTTCTGAAAGAGGGCTCAGAAAATTCAACAGATTCTTTAATAGAATTGTTGTCTGAATCTGAGACTTCTGAAGAAGAATATTCTTCAACCTTCCTTCTTCCTCTACAGTGGATGCTCCTCCAAAGTAAAGGCAAATATTCTCCCGAAATTTGTCTTTGTCCCGCTGCTTCAACGATCCTGTGAAGGTACTGGTTAACTACGGTTCGACCGTATGGTGATTTGGTAGTGCTATACAAATACCATGAAGGAGTGTTGTATCTTGGGAAACCAGCGTCCAGTAATCCGTTAGCACCAGTGCGGGGATGTAATTATCTTAAGGGATTCGCTCTAAGCGTACCTCACTCCAAGTACTGTATAAGTGAATTAATTTCTTTATACAGGGGATATACTGATATTCAGTATATTGAGACTGATTTATATCAGTCTAATTGGTGTTTAACTAAGAAATGAAATTGAAAGGTGGTTCTTAAATTAAGGAACGTTCTTTTGAACGGAAAATCTCCCACCTGATATTTGCCTACCTGGCCAATTAGATTGTTGATATTTCAGTGATCTTGTTAGTTGTCAGATTGATTCCTGTTAAGCAGAAACCAACAATCTTATCATTCACAAGCTATTAAACATAAGGTTAATTGTATATACACCTCCTGTAATTTACACACTGGAGCACTAACAAAACTTATTAACAGACAGATGCTCTGACTCTTAATATCTGGCTCGTAATATTAGCAGACAGATCCCCGGGTCAATTTCTGTTCCAGTGTCTATTAACCTTTAAACATATAATACTTTGGAAAAAGTGACTGCTGAAAAAAAAAATAGAAAATAATCAGTTTTCAAAGATAATATTGGCGGGTGTGTTTGGTTTGTTGCAAAAGTTTGCAAAATGCAAAAAAATTTTGCATTTTGCAATTTACGGCTGTTTGGTGCCATTGCAAAAAAGCTTGGGTTTTACGGTGAATTTTGTGTTTTGCAACCCGTGTGTTGCCCGGGTTGCAAAAGATTCTCGAGATCGATTCAGCTTTTGAAAAAAGCCTGCAACCCCACAGCCTTCACTTTTTCATCTGCTTTCCCTTCTCCCAATCGCCACTGTAGCACCACGAGAACCCTAAACGCTTCGTCTTCTCCATCTCGCCTCTCCTCCCTCTCTCAATCAAGCGCCTGCAAACCAATTCTGTGCTTTGACCGGTACGGCTTCGACGATCTGCGATCCATGATGAATTGAGATCGACTCGTCACTTCCTCTTTCCCTACTCCCAATCCTCTCCATCAGCTTTATTGCAGCGCGATCCTCTATTTTCGGTCTTCTTCTCCACTCTGTAGCGCCGGCCTCCCTCGATCAGTCGCCTGCAAAATAGAGAGAGAGAATCTCTTAAAGGAAGTCCGGGGCCTTTTTAGCAAAAGGGGATCGGTCACTTTTCATTTCTGCTACCTAGAGATTCCACAAGGAATCTATTCCACTGCGCCTTGGTTGACTGATCTTCAACGAGCCCCCACTTGCTTCTTTGATCTTTCTGAGAGCAGTAGGCTGTGAAATTAGGGTTCTGCCTGCAGGCCCTTGCTCTCCTCGAGATTCTCTACTGTCTTTTCTTATCCCCATTCTTCATCTTCTCCCATCTCCTAAGTGAAGTCCCTCTCCTTCAGATCTGCCTCCAGCTCCTTAAATAGGGCAAAGGTTTGAGTATGAAGACACCTTGTCAATTGTGTGGAAAGGTGAGGAAGAGGGAAAGTCCAGTGCTCTCAGATCAAGCCTCAACATCTGAAAAATTTGTTACACAGGTAAGATATCAGCCCCATTCATCAACTGATATCGCGTTCAATGTTTGGGTAAGTTGAAATTGTTCAAATGCGGCTCAAATTCCCCATTCTGGTTCTGAAATTGATCTATGGTATGGTGTTATTCACTTGTGGGGTGTCTTAATTTTATTTCTGCAATTTTTTAGGGTTCATGGTAAACTGAATGCAATTAGTTAAGGTAAATTCTTAAGTAATCATCACTATTTGTTGCCCTCTGTATGGATTTTTGTTGGAGATTCTTGGACATGTTCAAGTTGATGCTAGTTGATGTTAGTTGACTTTGTTGATGCTAGTTGCCTCTGTTGACTGTTAATGTGCCATTGTTATTTGCCTCTGTTGATGTTAGTTGCCTCTGTTAGATCCTATGACTTGTCTGCCATTGTGTAATGTGCCTTTTACTCACTGTTAACTTTGACCTGTTAATTCTTCATTCTGGTTCTGTTATTGCTCTATGGTATGCTGTTATCCACTGTTATAGTGTCTTAATTTTATTTCTGCAATTTAATTAGGTTCATGTTCAACTCAATGCAATTAGTTAAGGTAAATTCTTAAGTAATCATCACTATTTGTTGCCCTCTGTATGGATTTTTGTTGGAGATTCTTGGACATGTTCAAGTTGATGCTAGTTGATGTTAGTTGCCTCTGTTGATGCTAGTTACCTCTGTTGACTGTTAATGTGCCATTGTTAGTTGCCTCTGTTGATGTTAGTTGCCTCTGTTAGATCCTATGACTTGTCTGCCATTGTGTAATGTGCCTTTAATTCACTGTTAACTTGGACCTGTTAATTCTTCATTCTGTTTCTGAAATTGCTCTATGGTATGCTGTTATTCACTGCTATAGTGTCTTAATTTTATTTCTGCAATTTAATTAGGTTCATGTTCAACTTAATGCAATTTGTTTAGGTTAATTCTTAAGTCATAATCACCATTTGTTGCCCTCTATTTGGAAAATTGTTGGAGATTCTTGGACATATATTGTTGATGATAGTTGCCTCTGTTGAAGTACCTATGACTTGGCTAATTCTGTGTAATGTTCCTTTTATTCACTGTTTAATGCTTGACCTGTTAACTTCACCATTATCTGCTCCTTGCTTTCTCAATATTGACAAAGTGTTAGTGTTCAGTTTCAACATCAACCATTATTGATACAACAAGTCAGACAGTTAATTTTCTCTCCTTAACTATTAGTGTTTTATTTTAATGCTATATGACAATATGGACCTCTTGATGTGTAAGGGAAAATGTGTTAGATTCATGTTATATGCACATGCTGGAACTTTGGATTTGTAATTTATTCGTAAGAAACCTTACATTACTTAACCACCATTTACAGCCCTATATTTCGTTTCCAGAAATAAGAACCTTTCTTCCCATATATGTTTAGCATGGATAGGTTTGTACAATTTGGGTTGGATCTTGAGGATGAGGAATTAGGATTGCTAATAATTTGTACAACGGCCTTCATGGTGCTTAAGTGGATGACCGGTCGGGAAGAAATCATGCAACCTATCCCTAGGAACATCAGGACCAAGAGAGGCGACTGTACCTGTCACGAGTTTTAGAGTCCAGTGATACAATGTGTCACAATATGTTCAGGATGAATAGGGATGTTTTCTTTGACCTCTGTTCCATTCTTAGGGTTCGAGGCCTCCTACATGATTCTACAAATGTCACTGTGGAAGAGCAAGTAGCAATGTTCCTACATACTATAGGACATAATGTCCGTAATAGAGTGATTGGTGGGAACTTCATACGTTCTGGAGAGACAATTAGTCGTTATTTTCAGCAGACTCTTTGGGCAATTGGAGAACTCAGAAGGGATTACATTTGTGGTCCTAGTATACAGGTCCATGAAAAGATTGCCAACGACAATAGATACAATGGTTACTTCAAGGTAAATTAATTTTTATCAAATCATGTTTAAATAATGTGACTGAATGATCACTTGACTGTCTAAGTAATGTTAAATTAACGTCAATAGGATTGTGTTGGAGCAATTGATGGGACACATATCCACGCTACTTTACCAGTTGGTGAAGTTGTACCATTCTACGGAAGAAAAGGGTATCCAACTCAAAATGTCCTAGCAGCTGTAGACTTTGATTTGAAATTCACATATGTCTTGGCTGGCTGGGAAGGATCAGCACATGATCTAACTGTGCTGCGAGATGCTCTTGAAAGACCACATGGTTTGCGTGTCCCCGAAGGTATTTCAAACCTTTTGCTTCATTCTCACCAAGTTCATTATGTTCCTTTTGTGTATTGACCAAATCTTAACTCTTTCAAATTTTGTGTCTATAGGTAAATATTATCTGTGCGACGCTGGTTACAATATCAGGCCAGGTTTCCTAGCTCCATTTCGCTCAGTTAGGTATCATCTGAGTGATTACAGAGATAGGTTACCTAACAATTACAAGGAGTTATTCAACTATCGCCATTCATCTCTACGTACATCGGTGGAGAGGGCTTTCGGTTCTCTTAAGGGAAGATTTAAGATTTTAACGTCTCGTCCATTCTTTCCATATCGCACACAAGTCGAGATTGTGATTGGTTGTTGCATCCTCCACAATTTTATATTGTCTCACGGTCAAGATGATTTCATCCAATCCGAGGAAGAGTGGACTGCACAGAATCTAGCCGAAGGGGAAGGACCCGCAGACAGCTCCGAGAAGAGGCCAATGCTTGGGTTCAAATGAGAGAAGAAATTGCCCAGCGCATGTGGGCTGACACTCAAAATTGAAATTATTATTAATAAACAACTATGGCTGTGCTATGTTAATGATGCTAATATGATGCGAACTAAAAATTAATGTCCTACTGTTATTCTAGTAATCATGCATGGTGGCTTGCCTTATTTCATGTTAACATAATCTATGAATGTATGCGCTATTCTATTTTTGTTGTCTGACATTATTCCTTGCAGAAAATGTCTGAGAACGATTACCCAAATTACAACGATGCAGCCCCTTCAATGGCTGATAAGAAGAAAAGGAAAACAGGGGGTAGAAACCAACGCTGGACAGAGCCAGCTAGTATTTTCCTCCTTCATTTCATGGCAGGCATGGTTCGGGATGGAGTTACAGGGGACCTGAACCAAATTGCCGCGATCGAAATTAATCAGAAGTTCGGTATGGCGGTAACTGAAAAACACGTGTACAATCAACTGCGCACTTGGAAGACCAAGTGGAGTCGGATTTGCACTTTAAAGACTCTTAGCGGTTGCGTTGTGTGGAGTCAGAGATCCGTACCATTGAGATGCCAAATGAACTGTATACGGAATATATAAAGATAATAAGATAAATAACTTTTATTATTTATGCATCTTCATCATATATTTATTTATTAACTATCCTCTAAAATAAATATAATAATCACTACAGGTTCACCAAAAGGACAAGCCGTATCTCAACCAGCCCATTGAACATTATGATGAGCTGTACATCCTATTTGGTGGTGATAGGGCAAAGGAAGGTATTCTATGGATGATGGACCTTCATTTACAAGTCCAACGCAGACCGACATTAGAGGGGTTCTTTAAACACTGCATCCCCACCTGAGGCTACTCCTTCCTCAGATCCCCCAGCAAGCATGTCTGTGTCTCAACGCTCCTCAAGTAAAAGCAAGAGGAAGGACGTTGAGCTGGAGATCATGGGATCGTTTGCTGATTCGTTTAAAAAATTTGCGCATACCATCTACGATAAGCGGGAAGAAGATAAAATGGTGGTTGCACAATGCTACGAGCAGCTACGTTTAATGGTGGGGACAGAATATCAGTACTACATCTTCAATGAAGATGAAGTATCTGCTGCTTATGATTATTTTGTGAAGAACCCCGACCTCGGTGCTGCCTTCCTCAGCAGGCGGACTGACGCGGAGAAGGTCGCTTGGTTGTACCGATTCACGAGGAAGAACAACCTTGACTGACTTCAAAGTCGGGGCTCGTGATCATCCTTCTTCCGTTGGCCGCTGCAGTCTTCTATGCCTCCCCCTTATTTGCCCCCCTAGCATAAACATTGACATTATTGATACGTTGGTTTATCGATTGCCTTAGGCAATCAGTACACTATATTAATTTCCTGCTATATTTCTTGGTAGTGCGTGGATGGCTGTAGGCCTTCTACGCTGTGATTTTGTTTTATTTGGGACAGCACGTGTTTGGTTTGTTTATGCTTATAAGTATTTATTTCCTTTGTCTATGTTTTCCGGCTGACATTTTTTGCTTCATGTAGGGATACAAAAATGTTTTCCATGGCAATGATGATTTGAAGAGGTTGGAGCCTTATCGATAGGATGCAGTGACAAGTGGATTGCTTAATGGATTGCAGCCGTCAAAGTTTGGTACACGACTGGCGTGGCTCCATTTAGGCATTCAAAAAATGACCAGAATGGGCGTGATGAGAGGTCTGTGAAGGCCTCCCCAAACCTCTTCCAAAATCTGAGCCTCTTGTGGTGCCAATTAAGTTACACCAGTACCAATTGTATTGAGGGCTTTCGGTATTCTCGGAATTGGTTGGTGTTGGCTGACTACTTTCATACCATTTGCAAAGGTGATCGCTATTGGTAATCTAATCCTATTTCTTGCTCACCAACTTCATTTCTTTTATGTTTGCTTCTTCATGGTAAAGTTGCGGAACAAATATTGGGTATTTTTGTGAGATGATATTGTTGGCTGCTGATCTAATCTTCTTTTCTCTGCTCTGCTGGTTCCAGGTTTTTGGGATCTTTTGCTGGGTAAAAATTCACCTTGCAGGATGCAGGCCTGCTTGCTTATCTGTTCTGCCTCTGTTGTTACTTCTGGTATCCAATTCTGTTTTACATATGTGCTCTGCTGGTTCCAGGTTTTTGGGATCTTTTGCTGGGTAAAATTCACCTTGCAGGATGCAGGCCTGCTTGCCTTGTTGTTCTGCCTCTGTTGTTTACTTCTGGTATCCAATTCTGTTTTACATATGTGCTCTGATGGTTCCAGGTTTTTGGGATCTTTTGCTGGGTAAAATTCACCTTGCAGGATGCAGGCCTGCTTGCTTATCTGTTCTGCCTCTGTTGTTTACTTCTGGTATCCAATTCTGTTTTACATATGTGCTCTGCTGGTTCCAGGTTTTTGGGATCTTTTGCTGGGTAAAATTCACCTTGCAGGATGCAGGCCTGCTTGCTTATCTGTCATATGTGAATATATTAATTTGCTAATTCATTAAACTGTTTTAGCATGGTTTATTTTCCTGGATCTATTTTATTAACATGGTTTTCTTCAAAAACATATTCCTATCTTCATGGGCTATGATGATGCACAAGTGGAATTATAATGCGATTTTTGCACGGAAAAAATGGGAACCCTTGAATTTATTTTTGCATATCAAGGTTGGACAACTCAATGATTGAAACCCCTGTCTCGGAGGCAGGCTGGATGTTAATCATCTTGAGGTTCCATCTCTATGTTCCCTATATCAAGTTGGAAGCCCATTTCGTGTAATTCGAAGATCATATCGAGCTATTATTATAGCATGTACAGTGTGTTCTGAGCCCTAATATCAAAAACATTGAATTATGTAAGTTTACATAAGCTTCAAATAGAGCACGGTAAGTAGTAACTTGTTGGCGACATGTGTTACCTCTTTTCTACCTTTGTATTATAGTTATTTGCAGGTAGTTCTTGAATTGTGGACTTTGCACAAGGGGCTCTTAACATCCCGGCGCATTCTGGTATTATAAATTTTATGCTTCCAACGTTTGTACATTTTTGTTTTCTTGATCCGCAGATACATTTTTATGAACTGAAATTTGTATTATTGTCTATCGTTACAGAAAGTCAATTTGTTCGATTCGCCCGGCCTCGAGTGAACAGAGGAAATGTTGAAGATGTTGATGTTGTGTCTTATGATCATCTAGGACATCACCAGGATGCGCAGGGCTGTGTCTCATTTTATTTCCTTGATATATATGTACCAGAGATTGTTTATATTTGATGTCCATGAGGGCGACAAAATATTTATTGTGTTTAATTCATATTTCTTGAGTATTGTTTATGTATTGAACTACAACTGATGTATCATTAAAGGACCATGATGAAGGGTTCATATTGTATTTGTTTACAAATTCTAATATATACATCCACATTACAGTACAGATTGTTATTATATTGTTTTGAAATGTTATAGTATATTTCTTTGTTACAGAAAGCTATTATTTATTTGTGGGAATTGGTTTCCTATCATTATTCATTTTTTGGAGTGTCGTGGGGATGATTATCGGTTTGTATGAGAAGCGAAATTCATTATCAGTATGTTGAAAAAAGGCTACAAACCGTCTTATGACATTTATTTATTTATTTCATTTCGTATATGTTTTGTTCATATTAATTGGGTAAATATTAATTCACTGTCCTACCAACATAATAAATATTTTGTGGTCACATTCCCGATTATATTTTATGAATTTTATTAAATTTTTTGCCAATATTAAATTTTTAAATGTTTTATTATACTGTAATGATTATTTTATAAAATCATTATGAAATATATTATTTTTTGAAATCGGTTAATAATTTTAGCTTATATATATATATTAATAAAGTACTTCTTTATTTATATTAATCTTAGAAATAAAATATGCAATTTAATGAATTATGAAATCAAAGTATTTTTACGAATTTTTTAACTTTTATTGGAATTTATTTTATCTTCTTTAACATAACAAAATCACTGCTACAGTATTTGTGGTCAGTTTTTCCACTTGCATATTTGCAACCAACCAAACACCGTAAAAAGAGTTAGACTTTTGCATATACAATTTCACTTTACCAACCAAACACCGTAAAACGCAATATACTTTTACAATTACAATTTCACTTCACCAACCAAACACCGTAAAACTCAAAAAACTTTACCATTTTCACATACTTTAACAACCAAACAACGTAAAACACAAAAAGTTTTTCATGCTACAGTGCATATTTACAACTCTCATTTTACAACTTACGACTTGCGAGGTTTTGCAACCAACCAAACAAATTTGATGCTTTGTGACTAATTGAGTTTTTTCTTTTATATTCTGTTCTCTTTATTTGTTTTATAAATGAAGGTTCTATATGAAGTCTTTTCTTTTATTTTGTTTTTTTAATAAATAAAAGTTGTAAATTCTCCTGACTTTTACATGAATATTTAATTGAGATTTTTATTTTTAGAAAATATAAAATCGGTGTCATTATCATAAGAATCTTCTCTTGTTAGAGAACTAGAGCTATGCTTTGAATACTTGGCATCCTTACAAATACAATCTTACAATCACTCCTCAAAAACTTAAAATAGAGAAAGTTAAATTTGTTTAATATTCCAGGTGCTTTTTGGTACAGGGTTAAAACACAGGTTAAAACCTAAAGAGTTATATTCCTTTCTTAACCTACCAAACACAAAATTTGAAACACAAGTTAAAAATCTTAATTAATGAGTCTCATGGTAAGTATCAAAATTTGAGTTGGAACACATGAATTTTAATTAAGAGATAATATGATCATTTTGTTCTCTTACAAAATTGTGCAAGTTTCTCTTTCCCCCCAAAATAAAGTCTTAAGAAAGGCTTCGCTTCCTCTTACTCAATCTCTAAAGAATGTTCTGAACTCTAATATAAACTTGGGTTTCTCTTATACATACATACACACACATCTCAAGTCTTTTATATTTTTAAAATTATCCCTCAAATCTTCATATTTCTAAAATTATCTCTCTAATTCTTTAATTTGATCAAATTACTTTCTATTTTACGGTTTTAAAATATAATTATTTTTTATCCTCAATTTTTTTAATCAATTTTACCCTCCAATGTTATCCTTTCTCTCCATCCTCTTCTCTCTCTCCATCCTCTGCATCTCTCTCTCTAATAGTTTCTGTTCAATTAAAATCACCGGAGGTCATTCCCCTCATCCCGAAGCCGAGACCTCCCTCTTCCCTCCTCCGGAGACCTCTCCTCCTCCCTCCTCTTGCGAGCTCGAGTGCCCCTGCGCGAGCTCGGTTTGCATGGAGTCGATTAATTTGGTCAATTAATTTAATTTAAGTTTAGTTAAATTTTAATTTGAATTTATTTAGGATGACATTAACTGAAAGAGGGGTATTAAAGAAAATTTACAAACAATTAAGGGATATTTCTTTTTTGATGTTTTTTAACTTAACAGTGGGGGCAATTTTGATCAAATTAAAGAATTAGGTGATTAATTTTAGAAATATAAAGATATAAACTTTGATTGTTTTTGAAAAGAAAAAATATTTTGTAAATTAATAAATGAACATATGGCCAATAGCATGGGGCCCGTATCATACTTTAAGTAGTGGTGGATAAGGCCCAAGAATTATTTAGAGCTAATAACAAGTCGCTAAAGCAAGTGAAGCAAAATTTGGGTTGACTAAATAGCTATATAATGCAAAAAATTAGTCAGGTATTTACATGTGATAAGCGTGTGATTATACATTAAACTTAGATGATTAACTGGACTTGGACGGCTGGAGTGGCAATTTAATTAATCAAAATGTCCTCGCCTGATTGTGTAATCAAACTCGAATATATATATATATATATATATATATATATATAGGGAGTTTGATCCTCTAAGAACGGTTCTCACGATTTAATCTAAGGAGACGACTTAAAACTCTAACATCCTGATTTTTTTTACGATCCGACCGCATATTATCATATTCATGTTATAAGATGTACGCATATAAAAAATCACGTGATTTGAAGTTTGTTTATTCTATTTTATTTGGGTTCAAATATTAACGTTTTTAAACAGTAGAACAAAATGGAACGATTAGATCAATGAGTAAATGAACTTCAAATCACGTGATTTTTTTATATGTGTACATCTTATACATGAATATGATAATGTGCGGTCAGATCGCGAAAAAAAATCAGGATGTTGAAGTTTTAAACCGTCTCCTTGGATTAGAATCTAAAGAGACCTATTAGAAGCACTTGACCCATATATATGTATATACATATATACATACATATGTGTATATATGTATATATACATATATATACATACATATGTGTGTGTGTGTATATATATATATATATGTATATATATATATATACACACACACACATATGTATGTGTATATATATATATATAGAGAGAGATAGACTTGTATCCTTTCAAAAGGATTTGATCCCGGATCCTTCCCACTCAAATTCAACCCTCCAACATTCGAACACAAGATCACTCCGTTGAAGTTGATCTATACTATTTCAAGTATGTATAAACTAAAAATCAAAGTGTTTTAAATACTTTTTGCCCATCCCTCAAGTAGGGGAAAAACGGACGGCCTAAATAGTGAGTTGGTTAGTTTAACAGTGTAGAACATTTGAAATCTAACAAAATTAGTTTATATGGGTTTTTTAAATGTTTAGATCATAATGAAATGGCCGGATCCAGAATTTGTATGTCTAAAGACATAGATCTAACCAACTCACTACTTTCGGCCGTCCATTTTGCGTCGCTTGATGGATGGGCAAAAAGTATTTAAACACTTAATTTTTGGTTTATAGATACTTGAAATAGTATAGATCAACTTCAACGGAGTGGATCTTGTGTTCGAATGTTGGAGGGTTGAATTTGAGTGGGAAGGATCCGGGATCAAATCCTTTTGAAAGGATACAAGTCTATATATATATATATATATATATTATATATACACACACACGGGGTAAAGTGCTCCTAGTAGGTCTCCTTAGACTATAATCTAGTGAGGAGTCTGAAAACTCTAACATATCAAAAATAATTTCACGATCCGACCGCACATTATCAACTTCATGTTCTAAGATGTAAACAGATAAAAAATTAAGTGATTCCGGATTTATTTACTCTATTTTCTTTGAGTTCAAATATTAACGGTTTTTTAAAAGTAGAACAAAATGGAACGAATAGAATAATAAAAACGAAATTCAAATCATTTGATTTTTTATATGCTCACATTTTATAACATGAAGATGATAATGTGCAGTCATATTATAAAAAAAATTTAAAATGTTAAAATTTTACGCCTCCTCCATATATTGTAATCTAAGCAGATCTACTGAGAACACTTTTATATATACATACACACACATAAAGAAGAGGAAAAAAACAGAACATAAAATAAAAAACAAAAAGAATAATAAATTTTGCACCACATCGAGATGATCAAATCCACTCACTAACATCCTGGCCTTGTCTTTGCACAAGGGACAGCGAGATGACTCCATACATTCTTAACACAATTGCAAGCTTCTGGTCAGAGAGAAAAAATGAAATAAATGCAGATTGGACACTTCATAGATTCATACGAGATTAACGAGTCCAATTAAAATCATTTATTTTAATTAAGAATTGGATGTCCTATAGTATCATAAAATAAGTGATTTTATGTGGACTTTTAAGAAGTAATTCATGATTCTTTTAGGTAAGTGTTTGGATAAACATGAAAAATATGAAAATCTTCTAAATTATAATTTTGATAATAGAATTTTCATGAGTGATTTTCTAGTTTAACTTGATAACTCTTCAAATCAATATTTTATATTATTTAAAATTCTGATCCTATAACTTGTAAATCTATAAAGCAATAAAAATCTAATATTTTTTTTTTCTAAAAGTATCTAAACACAATCATAAAATCCTGATCATGTAACTACTAAATTTATAAAGCAATAAAAGTATGATATTATTAACTAAAATGTCCAAATGCTACCAAAACAAAGCTAGCAAGTTGTAAAGTTTAGCGAGTGAGTCTCAGCTCCTTGGTAAACAGATGAGAGTGTGGGGAGTCTCAAGTTCAAAGTCTCGGTTACGTCTATGTATTAAAATTTTTTTTTGTAAAATTAAAAAAAAATCATGACATTTATCCGTAAAAAAAAATAATCTAGGTGAGATATTTATCTGTAATAAATAATAAAATGACAAGAAAGAAAATAAATAAAATACAGGCACTGCTTCAGTGCTCCCCCATTGCCATTTTTGGTGCGAGGTCCAGAGACTCCAGACTCCATGTTGCAGATTTTGGATCCACAACGTCGGCCCAAAGGCAGCCTACACAAAGAATGGGCCGGATCCTAGTGTATCCGTAGCCTACACGGTTTTCAACCGAGTCAGTGTGACCGTGCGAGGCCAACCGAAATATCGCTATCTTGCGGTTTCATCCGAATATATCGGGATTTTGTACCGCATCCCAAATATCATTTTGGGCAATTTAGCTCGTGCTCGCCTCCTCTCTCAGCTCTCGCTCATTCCCGCGCCAAAAGATAATGGCATCATCGTCCTCAATTTCTCGATCTCTTTCGACCGATCCAATCCAAACCCCCCCCTTTATAAGCCCCAAAATGAACCACAAGGTCTCTCTCCAATGGCAAACGAAGACCTCTTCTAGGGCTTCGATCCATGGCGGCGACGTTAAAGCTCACGACTTGAACCGGATCTTTAACGGGTCCGCGCCCGAGACCTCCTCCAAGGACTCGCAAATACCCAGTAAGTCTTCGGAATAAAACAAAGTTAGTTTTTTTTTAACGCTCAGTTTGTCTCCGCTCCCCATTTTGTTTATTTATTTGTTTGTTTGTTTGTTTTGTATTTTAAGGGCCTTTGACGAATTCGGATTTTTCCAACTCGGGTAGCGGATCTCGGCTCAGAGTTGCTTACCAGGTATCGAGTTTTAAAGAATTCTGATTGTTTTCTGGATTAAGGTATTGCTAATTAATTTTGTTGATTTACATTTTTTTCCCCGTAAAATTGGGAAATTTTAGGGTCTTCCTGGTGCTTACAGTGAATCAGCGGCAGCAAAGGCCTACCCGAATTGCGAGGCGGTTCCGTGTGAGCAATTTGACACTGCGTTTGATGTTAGTCTGGTGTTTATTTGCATATTTTAGCATATAAAGAATTGATTGAAGAAATGACATCAAAATTTTGAATTTAATTGTGATTACATGTATATATTATTTTATTTTTATGCCCTTATAATGTAAATCATGCACATTATTTTCTGTACTCAAGTTCATAATAATTGTTATCATACATATTATCTCAAAAAAAAAAATTATCATATATAAAAGGTAACCATCTACTTCCACAATTATCGTCATAAAGTATTATGCAAAAATTCATATGCTTAGTGCGTACTCTGGGCTATATATTTTTTGTTTTTCTTTCATAGAAGTGACGCTATATTTTCTATGGTTCTTGATCAGGTTCCTATGCTTGTGTAATTTGCCAAACACTCCTATCCGTAGTAGAATTTGAGTAACAACTTCCAACATAAAAGTGTTCATAGTCATCTTAGTTACCAATAGATCCTTAACCTCTTCGACTGCTTTCCTCTCTATTTTGTTGTCAGTGAAAAAATAACTCTCTAACTCATCCCATCTTAAAGAATCTGATAACGACCTTTTGTTCTCTAGAATTATTGCCAATATATGATCTAGTGAAGTTAAGACAACTTCAGTGCTAATTGAAGAGAAGTAACCTAGAAAAATCTAAATGAATCAGATCTCCAACTTGCATTTCTGATGTATACTTTATCTTCCTGACATATGTGTTTTAAGGCTATGTGGAACAGTAAGTGACAATTAAATCTAATTGTATGACATGCATAAATCTTGATTGAGAACTTACAAAATATGGACATTCCAAAGTCTCATGTTCATGTTTCACACAGACGGTGGTGCCTTCACAACACGTCTCACATATATTTGACTCTCCAAACTCTTCTTGGATTTTGAAGAGCCAAAAAATGTGTGCACTGCAACCGTGTGGGTTAGAAAAACAAATCTAAAGATTGGGTGTTGGTCATCGGTGAGCCATGTATTGCTTAAACAAAAATAAAAAGGGCCCTTTGGAATAAGAGGGATCTACTTTAAACATGTTGTAGATATGTGAAGGGCTTCATAGAGTCATATTTTTGTGGTATTAGATTGGAATTAATGTTTTTGTTTGATTTAGTTACTTGGTTAGAAATTATGGATCTAAATATGAGGAATTTTTTTTTCTACTTCTGCTAAAACATCTTCTAGTCACCGTGTATTTATATATAGACATACACGCACACATGCAGTGTCATGTCACTGTCTCCATATCCTATTATTTTAGAATTTGTCTTGCCGTCCATGTCTTGTGTGTTTGTATGTTTTCTAGTTGAGAAACATCTATTCTGCAAGTTATGGCTAGGGTAGATTGAGTAGTTGCGAAAAATTATGAAGCATACGGGCTGTGTTTATGAATCTCTTGTTACAGGTTGCAATTGTAATTCAACCAACAAGATTGTATGCCTTACTGTATGGTGAGGATGCTATTTTTCTTCTCATTTTCTTTTTTACTTGCATTAAATTTTCTTCCTATGCTGAGTGCAGGCTGTTGAACGTTGGCTTGTTGATTGTGCAGTACTTCCAACTGAAAATTCATTAGGTGGGAGCATACACCGCAATTATGACCTTTTACTTCGCCATAAGTTACATTGGTGAAGTGAAATATGCAGTACAACATTGCTTGCTAGCCAACCATGGTGTTAAATTAGAACATCTAAAAAGAGTTCTAAGTCATCCACAGGTAAAATTCAATCATATGTTTCAATTTCCCCTTATTTTAGCTGAAAATGCTATTAGTCTTCATGCAATTGACTGTTTGTTAACCCCAAAACTTTCAAGCTCATACTCAGTGTGAACATACACTAACAAAGTTGGGAGTAGTTAGAGAAGCTGTAGATGATACAACCGGTGCAGCACAGGTAAGATACTAAAATTACATGTTCTGTGATTTGGTTGGGTTCTTTTTGTTGGAAACAATCTGGATGCTCTGATTCCAATTGTTGCGCCCTCACTACCATCGTTGGGCGGTGTTGCAGAATCAACACAAGATTGACGAGCAACGAGAAAAAAAATAGAAGGAAGAAGATATTCTGAGGTATAGATTGCCAACACACAATATAACATGATTTTATCGATCAAATAGTTCGTGTGTACGTCCACGGGAAAGAGGGGAGAAACTTTATTAAACTTTAGGGGATTACAATAAGAATTACTTACACCTCTCTCTGAGAAAATTACAAGCCTTTTGACAACCGCTAAGAACGGGGAACCCTTGTGACTATGTTTCTCTCACGAATTTCTCACCTAGATGAATTACACCCTTTAAGAATTACAAATTCATTAGATTTCTTTGAAGGCTACCCTTAGGGGTTATTTATAAATCATAGAACTCTCTTAATCATAAACAAACTCCATCAATACGAACGGTCACCATCTCAGAATAAAGGAAATCTAAATCCAACTCGAACTGAAAACAGATTAGTAAAGAAAATTGTGAGACCCTCATAGTCGATTAGGCCAGAGTATTAGTCGACTAATACCATATATTAGTCGACTTGGCCCAAATACTGGTCAACTACTCTGACAAAATTCGAAAACCCCAACTCTCTGTTGGCCAATCTAGTCGACTATACAATGTATAAGTCGACTAATCCATATGATTAGACTATACCCAATATTAGTCGACTGATAACGTGCACAACTCCTTCTGCACATCCGTTTTTGATCTCTGAAGTTTCATTTACCTTCACGACGTATTCTAGTCACAATCCCTAACAATCTCCAACTTGACTCGAATACGTCCAAGTCCGAGAATAGCCACCATGCTCCATGTGCTCGCATCCACGCATAATTGAACAAGTATTGACTTCATCTCCATCTCACTCCCTCTTCTCTATAACCCTCTCATGAGGTTCACAACTTGATTAGGTCGAATAAGTTCGAGCTCAACCTGAACTTGATCACCCAACGATCTTCTTGATCCATACTTGATTTATGAGAATTTGCTCCACCATAGGAGTAACGATCTGAACTTTCTTGTTGGCGCCTAGTCTCAATCTCTCATCGGGGTACAATTGAACATCCGAACTCGAAACCATAGAAGTCTCCGATTGTTCCACAACCTCCGATTTTGAAGCTGAGGATAACTGCAATTCACTAATTGTAACCTTTGAATTTCGCAACATGTAAATCTAAAACTTCACATGGGTATCTTTGAAAACTTCCATAATATCACCTTTAGAATTGAAACTGAACCCTCCTCCATGTAGGTTTTTCAAGAGAGATGAGATTGTACCTTGATTCGGGAACATGACGAATGTCTTGAAGAGCAGTAATGCATCAGTCATGAGACCGAAACTGGATTGTTTCTTCGCCAATCACCTTGCTCGCAGTAGAATTTTTCATAAAACTTCTCCTTACCAAAGTGTATGAGAACTTTTTCCTATTAGAACTGATATGCTATGAACATCTGTAGTCAATTATTCATCTATTTTTGTTACCGACCGATTTGTCTGTAACAGATAGGACGTCACACTTATCTTCATCATCTCCAACCAGTTCACTGACATTAGCATCTTATTATTTCTTCTTTGGAGTCTATCAATCAGCTCTAATGTGTCCCTTCTTGTGACGCCAGTTGCACACCAAATTCTTGTGTTTTGGGTTACCCATGAAACTTTCATTATTACTCTTGTCTCTTGAAAAGTGAACTTGCCAGGAATAATCATGATGAGCCTCACCCGTCAACTGGGTGTCAATTTTCTCCTCGTTGAGCAGAGCTCTTTGACCTCATTGACCTTGATAGTTGACTTGCCTCCATATATGATAGCTTCCCTAAAGCTCTTATATGAAGAGCACAATAATAGAGGTGATTAATCCTCATCTTCTATTTTAACCTCTATCTTATTTAAATTATCAATAATAGAAGAAAATTCTATAATGTGAGACTTGATAGGTGTACCTTCATGCATGCAGAGAAGAAAGCGATGTTTCAGAATCAACTGATTCGCCAACGACTTCAGATAGTGGTCCTGAAGTCGCTCTCACAAAGAGTATACTGTTTTCTCTATAGAAACTCATCTAACACTTCGTCTGCCAAGCAAATCTAAATAGCCGTCAAGGTTTCTTATCCAACTCTTGCTTAATTTTTCCTTCATATCGAGGTTTTTTCTCCCTCCTTGGTAGTGCTTTCTTCAACCTGCTCTGGGTCAAGATGGCGTTCATTCTAATCTGCCACCTATTGAAATTGATGAAACCCTCGAACTTCTGAATATCGAATTTGATCGCAGACATCTTCACATTGACCTTGCTCTGATATCAATTATTAGAAACAATCTGTATACTCTGATACTAATTGTTGTGACCCCATGACCAATCGCTGGGGCGGCGCAGTGGAATAATCACAGGATCGACGAGCAACAAGAAGAAAAGAGAAGAAGAAAATATTCCGAAGTATAAAAAGTCAACACACAATATAACGTGGTTCCACCGATCAAATAGATCATGTGTACGTCCATGAGAGAAGGGGTAGAAACTTTATTAAACTTTTGGGGAGTATAATAAGAATTTCTTATTCCTCTCGTTGAAAAGATTATAAGCCTTTTAACGGCGGTCAAGAATCACGAATCCTTATAACTAAGCTTCTCTCACGAATTTCTCACCTAGATGAATTATACCCATTAGGAATTACAAATTCATTGAATTTCTTTAAAGGCTATCCCCAAGGGGTTATTTATAGACCATAGAACTCTTCTAATTTTAAACAAACTCCATCAATATGAACGGTCATCGCCTCAAAACAAAAAAAACTCGAATCCAACTCGAACTGAAAATAGATCCAGAAAAAGAACTGCCAGACCCGCCATTAGTCAACTAGGCCAGGGTATTAGTCGACTAATACATGTTGACCAAATACTAGTCGACTACTCTGACAAAATTCGAGAATCTCAACTCTCTGTTGGCCATCCTAGTCGACTATACAATATATAAGTCGATTAATCCATATGATTAGTCGACTATACCCAGTATTAATCGACTGATAATGTGCACAACTCCTTGTGCACGTCCGTTCTTTGATCTTTGAAGTTTCATCTACCTTCACGATGTATTCCAATCACAACCCCTAACAATTTTGTAAGGACTTGGAGCACCATCCTAAAAGACTGGCCTTCTTGGTAGAGTAGCCCAAATCCTTATATACCCAAGATCATCCCCTTGTCTAGCCAATGTGGGACTATTTGTTTGCACAAATCTTAACAATCCCCCCTCAAATAAAGATTGCGGGCATGCGCCTTCCATTGAGCCTGCGCCTCTTTGCAACTGAGGATCTTTCCACTCATAGCTAAGTTTGAGGTATGATTCTGATATCATTTGTAAGGACTTATGACACCATTCCAAAAGACCAACATTTTAGGTGGAGTAACCCAAATCTTTATATACCCAAGACCATCCCCTTGCCTAGCCAACGTGGGACTATTTGTTTGCACAAATCCTAACACCTTTATCTTCACAGAGTTGGAGGGGAAACATGTTAGCACCAATTAAAATCATAGCACTCAGATGTTCATCCACACAACTTATTAGCAATATCCATGTATTAAAGTCCTTACACGTACATCAAAAATTTGAAGTTGTGGTGACGGTTGAGTGTAATATATATATATATTTTATATATTCTAACACGACCCTGCAAGTTGAGCATCTTTTTATGAGCTGAAACATAGACCTCATAATGATATATTTTTTATCTGATTTTTAAAAGTGTCCTTAGTGAAAATCGAACTTAGGTTGCTCTGATACCATAATAAAGTCTCTACCATTACATCAGTACTTCGAAGAAGTGATGCGGATTGAGGGTGTATTTTTTTTATTCGAACACCCTGTATTTATCATGTTCTCTCTGGTTGTTTTGCTTATGCGTGACAAAATTTTTACAATATAAGTCGATATTAGTTGCCTCCCATCCGCACGTTAATATATCTAAAACATGTGTTCTGTGTAGTTTGTTGCTTCCAACAAACTTCAAGATGCAGGGGCAGTTGCGAGTTCATTAGCCGCTGAGATTTATGATCTGGATATTCTTGCCCTGGATATTCAGGTATTTATTTAATTGTTACATGCTTGGTGGTAATAATTATGTGTCCTTACCTCAATATGACGATCCCTTCTTTCTTTAGGATGACTCTGATAATGTTACTCGATTCTTAATGTTGGCACGAGAACCCATTATTCCACGCATCGACAGACCTTTCAAGGTAAGCTTAGCTGCACAGTCAATTTTGCTTCCAAAGATAGTTGAAGGCATTTTCTGGGAACTGCAAACTGATCATTGCTTCTTTCTCAGACGAGCATAGTTTTCTCTTTAGAAGAAGGGCCCGGTGTGCTTTTCAAGGCACTTGCTGTTTTCGCTATGAGAGAAATCAATCTAACAAAGGTAGCTTTCAGTACCTTCTGCCACTATATTTTTTTTTTAAGCTTTCTAGTATTGGGCTATTGTTAAACATTTTTCTGTGACAGATTGAAAGTCATCCTTGGCGGAAAAAAACCCTTGCGTATAACTCAGGATGGAATCAATGGGTCTTTAAAGTTATTCTCTAACCATTTTGTATTATCACACTTCTTAATGTTTAGTATTACGATATCCATGTCTTTACCAATATGTAACCTCAATTGATTCATTTTATATCAATTAGTAAATTTGAGTGTTTCACTGGACTGATTTTATTATTTCTTTAATATCGTGGATAGATACTTTGATTATCTCGTCTATGTCGATTTTTTGAAGCATCAATGGCCCAACAAAATGCTCAGAATGCCCTTAGGCATCTAAAGGTATTATTTGGCTGGGAAACTTGGGGAGTATTGATAGGATTCCAAAGGTTGATAATTTGTTCTTCTTTTTTTTGACAGGAATTTGCTACTTTTTAGACAGTTCTAGGAAGCTATCCAATGGATATGAGCCACACATGAAGATGTTTGCATATCAAAGAACTACTCTTGGATGATTATGTTAATTACATTATCTCATACTTTGTGTGTGTGTGTGTGTGTGTGTGTGTGTGAGCAGATTTGGGATTTAATAAATTGATTCTCTGTTTCCTTTTTCCTTGCATTCTTATCTAAACCATTTTTTATGTAAATTCAACCAATCTCTTTGGCTATCTGTAGCTTTTTCTTTCATGATATGGATATCTAATTAACTCTATTTGTTTTTGTTGTATTAAGATGGACAGCTGATTCTGAAATGTACATTGGAGAAGAACAAAGGACTGTCTCTTGGTTTGGTATGTTTACAACATTTCTTCTCTTCAATTAATTAACAACTAAATCACGAAGGAAAGGAAACAATCAATAAATCAATCACATCATGAACAAAGAATAAAAGAATTGCAACTGTTTCAGCAACAATATTTACAAAGAATAAAGAATATGATAAAAGAATCAATATCATTTCAAACAGCAAGTGACAATATTTACTCTAGTAAAATCGCACATGTTTTTTTTGCTTTTCTAGGTGCTGCAGTGTCAGTGAGGAGTAAGGAGGGAGATGAAAACAGAAAAACAGAAAGATAGCAATGAAGAAGGGACGTGCAGAGGAGAAGAAAAGTGATGAAGAAAAGCAAAACCCATAATATTGTCGTTTTTGTTGATGTTGCTGCTGCTATTGTAGTTGTAGTTGTTATCATTAAAAAACTTAACAAAACCAAACAAAATAATAAATATGTATTGCTTTAACCAATAGAAGAGAAACCTCTTAGCAGTTTTCTAGTTTCACAAAATTTAAATTACTATTGAAGGGTGTGTACATGTTATTGACTTACTATCCAACAAACTGTGTGATATCTTAGGAGAGGGAAAGCAAATGCTATAAGACTTCTAGAGTAATGAATATGATTCAGGACTGTTGGGGCTTGGGTAATGATATTCATGCCCTTTATCTTCTTGGAGGGAAGGAGAAGCCTAGTGCCAAGGTTTGGGCTGTCCAAGTCTCCAAGCAAAACTGGCTAGTGGGTAGCAAGACCATGATATTTTCCCCTCTTTTCTATATCAGGAGAGGAGAAGAGTAGCCTGGCTCTAAGATGCAAGCCTGATTTCCAAGTTTTCTAGCAGCAATCGATTGTGAAAGACCTAAGAGGGCTTTCACTTTTATCTGGTTACTGATCAACAGTGACATTGGATTGAGGACTCGGTGGGGGATGAGAACTTGAGGAAAGGAAAAGTTTATACAGATCCTCTCAGGTTAAGGTTTGGTAGTTTCTTGCCATGCTTTCTTCTATCCGTACTTGCTTGACTCCCATCTTCTTAAAGTAATCTACATGCATGAAACATGGCTGGTGATTTTTCTGGAATTCTTAAATCCATATAATTGACATTCACAGTTTGTGCAAGGGCAAGGGTGCCTCTGTACTATTTGGAGTTTGTGACAATCTCTAGAGGAGCTACAAGTTAGCGGAAGGTTGCTAATTAAGGGTATGACTGTTACAGGAAACTTGGATTTTTCTTTTTTCGTGTTTTTCAAGAGTTTCGTGTTTGTCGGTTGAATTTATCTCTACACCACAAACGGATTAGTAAGGACAAAAGGCACAAAGGGTTCTATCATCAGCTCACAGTTCAACAAACTCCTGGTTGCAGTTCTACAAAGTGGTTTGACACTTTACTCTGATCAGACAAATTTGATCTGCAACTTTTCTGGATCTCTCAACTTTACTATGATATGATAGTGTCATTATGGAAGAAGACATTGACTCCCATTTCAGTTTATATATGAACATATATTATGATTTCTTCGTCAACTAATTGGGTATGCAATATGGGAAAAATTGCTAGGATATTTTAAATTTGAATCATTTTAAAATTTTACTTGCGGGACATAATTTACATAGATAATCACTGCCAAGTTTTTTAGTTTAAATACAAATATATGGTTTTTTTTCCAGTCAACTAATTGAATTTGTAACCTGGGAAAATTTCTCTGGCATTAGAAAATAAATCATTTTAACGTTTGGAAGCTGCAGAAAAAGAACAAACTGAAATCCTTTAAATATTTCAGTTTAAATATGAACATACATGAAATTTTCCTGTTAACTAATTGGATCTGCATCCTCTCAGGAAACTAATTGGCTTTGCAAGCTGGGCAACACCGCTGGAGTAAACTACAAAGTGAAATATTATAAATTTAAATGCTATTTTTTTGTAATAATGTGTGCTAAAAATAAATGGTCTCTCTCTTCAGCATCAAGCTTTTGGTGATTCTTATCATAGGTTAAACCACACTACCATTCATTGATTGTGTCTCACAGTTATGACCTTTCTGCTCTTGTAGGAGGCAGAGACAGAATATCTTCATGCAAAATCAACTAAAAGGAGCTTTGGTGATTGAATTTTCTGAGTTGAATGGTCATATGCTCAGGTGAGAGCACCATTTGGTCCATTACACATGGAGGATCATCAATTATCAGGATCATAAGTTAGGTAAAGAAATTTGAACTTTTATTTACTGAAATGTATAGTATTTCTTTTTCAGAATTGTGAAGGAAATTGTTTGCTCATCATTTGCTGATTGTTAGGTTATTTGTCTCTTTATCAATCTTGGCTCTTTATCCAAATTGGTATGTTAATTACGAGACTTATAAGAACAAACAGAAACTCCTTTTCTATGAAAATCTCGGTATGCAATGATATTGATGGTCAAAAATTTTGTTGGCTCAAGCATGGAAGTACTTGAAGTTTTGGTCAAAGAAATGTGTGGTGATTATGTTGTGGTGATTATGAACCAATATCAGAAAATTATAGCTGAGGGGTGGTTGCCCATCACTTTTTACAGGGAGGTTTGCTGTCCCTTACTGGAAAATTTAGGTCTCTAAAATGTGTGTAATGCTAATGTGGCCCATTCATTTAGAATTAAGAAGACATTCTTTCACAAGTAATACTAATTTGACTGCAGCCGTTTTTTTCCCACTTTCATATTTCTTGTGTGGGTAGGTTGGTGGGTGGGTTGGTTTGCATGCACCAGCACGCTTGTGTGTTGGTTAGGGGTGGAATGGGGTGTACAAATCTGTTTACGTTGAACACGAGTTGCTCCATAGATTTTAGTGATCTGAATTCAAGAAGAAATGCATTCACTAATGAATATATGTTTGTGGTAGAATTGAAAGGCTTTTGCATGAATGATGGGTTATCATAACATGGAGCAGTGAATATTATGAGCTGATAGTCCTCTCTCAGGAGTCAGAACTATACTAATTCACATGCTTTAACCTTTTCAAAGACCAATCTATTGTTCATCTCTTTTCCTTATTTTGACAAAGGCTAGAAATAATAACTAACCACATGTGTTGATATACTCTCTTTGGTCCTGTTGACATATTACTTATCTTGTAGTTTTGGTGAGAAAATGGCAAAAAACATATGCTCACCTCTTGGATTCTGTACACCCCTTTGGAGACCATAGGTTTGTCTGCAGCCTATTGGATTGCTAGTGCTGCTCCCCCCAAACTTAATGGGCCCCTGGCCTGGCTCCTTATTATCATCACCTGTGTAAGCTCTCAACTGGTGGTGCTTCAAGTCTCATTCTTCCCTCCCAGTTTTGATGGTAGTCTTGTGGCTCTAAGGGTTATGATTTTTTGAGTGCCAAAGCTGTCGTCGGATGATTGCAAGGCACAGTAGCATGATGTGAGCAACTGAAGGCAAAGAGAGGGGGGACTGCTGTGAATGATTGTATCAACCAATGCCTGTAGCCTCTGAAGGGAGCCACTACTGGGTGAGTTCTGGTCCATTAGTTTCCACATTGTAGCATGAGTTTGTTGCAGCTCATGAAGTCTTCGTGCACTACAACTTCACCTGCAGCTAAACCCAAAATAGATGAAATGGTTGTTTTTGCTGAGTTGAGCCACTGCGAACTGAGTTCTACTGGTTGGTGATCGATTAAATTACTTTTGTTCGCTTGGTTGCAACATGAATAACCGCATCTTAAGCATTGAAACATTTTGCATTGTGGCATGATTGATTTGCTGCTGAAAATGTGCAAGTGAGAAATAGAGAAGAAAATGTAAGAAATTGAGATTTGTGTAGATAATTTTTCGGTGCTTGGTTGTAATTTGAAAGTGTAAATGAAAAAATATATTGTGTTTTTCAGTACTTGACTAGTAAAGTGAAATTGAAAAAATGACCACAAATTGACCGCAAAATAATATTAAAATAAATATTATTTATGATTTTTTTCATTGTAATTATATTGCAAGTGAAATTTATATCACCACAAAATTAATTGTAACATCTTGCAAGTGAGAAAATCATAGTGTAAAAAACAGGTGAAAGAGTAAAGGGAGAGGAAAAAAGATTTTTTTCATTTCTCTTTTTCAGTTTCAAACAAACAACAGAAGTGGAAAATGAGTTTTTCGCACTTTTGTTTCTCTCCACTTCTGCCGCAAATCAAACACGCCCAGTGAAAATGGTTAACATCAAAGTGCATGGGAGTTGGTATGCAAATTCTTTTGACAGTTGAGGATCAGTGGGGTTTGCATGCTTGCTATGAGTGAGAAGAATATCTTCTTGTTTCCAGACAACAGGAAGAATTATTCGGAGTTTGATGTGTCTGCCTTTTTACTGTTATGTCATGGTCACGTTTCATTCAGCAGTAGGTTTTTTTTTCCCCTAAGAAATGATAGCTGATGTTACCTCTCAATCTCCATGAAAATGTTCCTGGGAATAAAAATAGGTTGTATTATATCTTCTCTCAAGAAAACAAATGCAGAGATAAAGGTTGCCAATTGCTTTTCATCGTTCTAGTCATTGGACATCTTATGCAGGTTTTGACCTCTTTTTATGTATGTGACAACTAATGCTTGCTCTCTTTAATGAAAATGTTAAGCCTTTTACTCTATAAAATTGAAAGAAAAAAAAAGAAAAAGAAAAGAAATTTCATTCTTACATGACAATAGTTTCAATAATATGTTACTAGATTTCACACACTGTGAATAATTATGTTTCTAAGAATGTCGAAAGGTTGAGAATTTATAGGTAAAAGATTTCTCCACCACAAATGTGTTTTTTTGTTTCTCTTTCTGACATCAGGCCATTCATCAGCTTTTGTTAGATGATCTAGCACGAGCGAAGGAGCTAACCCGCTCCCGTCAAAGTCCCTGTGAGAGAATATTAAGGGTCATGTCGGATTTCATGTGGTTCAGATACAATCATGAATTTTTTCAATCTTGATGCCACCAAACACTCTCATGTGAAAATGTTGAGCTAACAGGTTATGATCAGTTTTCGAATAGGCTATTCTTTCAAACAAGCAGACCGACCCCCCCACCCCTGGCTTCTGCTGCACATTCTTCCTCCTTCCAACGACAACGACAAGTTGCTAATGAAAACGGCCGTCAGTTTCTCTGCATTCCAAGAAACAACCAAATTTCATCTCTCACACCCCCCCCCCCCCCCCCCCCCCCGCCCCCACCCCAGCTCTTCGTGCTCGCCTCACACGTGTGCCACCAATTATTCTTCAAAATACCAAATAATAAAATATTTTTTTAAGAAAACTCTCTCTTTTTATTTGTGTTTGTGTGTGTGGGATTGGGATAAGACGAGAACAAAGGTTCTTCCTCGATTGGGAACCGGTGACGTCGCCCCCTCTCACGCGCCTCTCGAGGCGAGCCCACGCGCCTCGCGAGGCGGTTCGAAGATACGGCTCGATGCGGTTCGAACCGGTGGCAGGCGTCTGAATCCATGCGATTCTTTGCTTCCGTCGGCGAGAGAAACCCGAGAAGATGACGACAAAACAGACAGCAGCAGAGCGGCGAGGAGGCGCGTCCTTTTCCCCGAGCACGAGAAGCTGCGGGCGATCGCCACGTCAGCGCAGGGGGACCGTTAAATGTGGGCCCGGGCCATATCGATTGTGCCGCCGACAGGAAGGCTGGGATTGGATGGGAGTGAGGAGGGAGGGAAGTGGGGACCACCTTCTGTTATTCCTTCCTTCCCTCGCTAAATAAACTTACCCGCCACAAGGCACTGGTTCCCGCCACCGCCAAGAGACTGTTACCGCCGAGATCGTTATGTGGATTGTTGGACCAGAGGCAAGGTGACCAACGTCTTACCATGCATGACAACAAGGATCACAAATGTAGCCATGCACGGAAACGTTCGTCTGTACACGGACACAGTGATACTTTGTTGCATTTCTTATTTATATTACTAGATAATTTCAGTCATATGTCACCCCAATAATATCATGCATCATTGCAATCTGAAAACTATATATATAAACCTTGATATAAATCTAGAAACAGGTTTATTTTTGCCGTGTTTTAAAGTTAAACCAGCATATATAGACCAGTGTATCATACTCTTTCTGTTCGGAAATAGTAGTGTCTTTTTTGTTCAAATTTTTTCCTCAAATTAGTAGTCCATTTTGAATCTCAATACTATTTTTATCAATCCCAATACTACTTTTACTATTTTCAATATAAAGTGTGGAGTAATACCCTTACTTTTTCTCTTTATAACAAAAAGTGTTATTCCCAATACAAGCGCAAAATTGGGAGAGAGAATTGATTTGAGAGTCCGTCAAATTTTCTTAACTAGCGTACCTTGTCAAAAAAACGACCAATAAAAATGGACAGAAGGAGTATTAATTAACATTCTCATTTTATAATTTTCATTATTCTTTGTGTGCTCAATGCTAAATTTCAATTAGTTACCGTTAATGTTGCGGGTTACCGTTTGGATACATTCTTTAAACAATGGTGGGTGCAAAATAAAACAATTTTAAGAGATTAGTAATAATTTTTGACTGGAAACTTGTTTAAATACTATCATTACCTAGTAGGAAAATAGAAGAGCAATTGCAAAGTGAGAGAAAGATTTGTATTATTTTGAAATAATGCCTCGATTTTTGAATAGTAGAAATACTGAAAGAATACTCTAATTAGAGATTCATCATATATAATATTTTTTTTTAAAGACAGAGAGTACTTAAGTAAGCAACCGAGAACGGCATATTCAAAGCACCCTTGTATTTAAAATTCCACAAATTGAGTTTTGCGGGGGTTATGGAGGTAAGCTCACACTAAGGTGAGCGCACCACAGAGAGGAGAAAAGAAAAACAAAATGGAAGATGCAATAAAGCAAGTCTTGACGTGTGAGCGGTCAATTCAGACATACGATCGATGGTGGTGGTGTTGTGGTCATTGATTGGGAATTAAAGGCCGTTGTTGATGTTGTTGTAGTCGGATATGGATCAGAGTCGTGCCAGTAGAGTTTTTTTATATTTCTTTTTTCTTTCTTCTTTCGAGAGAATAAATTATATGCGAGAGACATGTTTGTACTCTTATTTTTGGGAAAGATTTCGCTAAGCATTTTTAATAAAACATGAGGGAATTTTTGCTATAAAAAATAAAGCAAGTCCTGGTAGTGCTAGTCCGATCAGAATGCGACCTCGTTGGAGCTTTTCTTATCTTTGTTCAGAGTGACAGAAACCCACAAGATTCAATCTATTATGATGCAAACTATCTACACATAGATAGCCTCTCGGAATAATAATAATAATAATAATAATAATAATGAAAAAAAAAAAAAAGAAGAAATAATACTACGATAGAGTTTGGTCTATAAAAGTTAAAGGGGAGGCTCTCTGCCGCTGCCCAGCTGTCATTCTTTTGTCCCAATCCCCGCTTTGGCTGACAAGACTAAAGTTTGACCAGTCAACATCCAACCGCACTCACCGCGTGTCTTTAAAACAATTGTTATAATAATAATAATAAATAATAATAATAATAATCAAGTGAAGAACGAAAGATTAGTGAGATGCTACTGATCATAATCATGGTTTAACTTAAAAGTAATCATTTTGGATCGCAATAAGTTGTGTCTCGTACAAGGATCTATTATGAGGCAGACGAGGGGTCAATTCACATCACAACCCACCCCGATTCGTTTCGATGGATTTAGATGAGGGTCTGTTTGTTTGTCGTCACTGGTAGTAATTCGTAGTTGTAATTGATAAAGTCTTTTACAATTGTAAATGAGTTACATGTATGTAAATTTTACGGTGTTTGGTTGGTAATATAAAATTGTAAAGTGAAAAAGTGTATTGTACTTTACGGTGTTTGGTTGTCGTAATATATAAGTCGTAAGTGAAAAAGTTGACCACAAAATTAACTATTTGATGATTTTAAAAGTTTTAATACTACAAATAAATATTAAAAAAAGTTAAATATTAAAAATTTTTAATATTAATATAAAAAAATATTATAAATTTGTATGACCACAAAATTAACTGTAACAAGGCTGTAAGTGAGTGGTAACTGGGTTGCAAGTGAGTGTTAGTTGAGTTACGTAAGTCTTTTACGAATTACGGTTCAAACAAACGCTGTAGTTGTAACTGGGTAGTAAGTCATTTACGAATTACGGAGTTTTACGCGAAACAAACGGCCCACAAAAAGCCATTCAACGAGTGCTTGCAGGGTTCAAACCTGATAGCTTTGTGGGATGTCATTGATATTGAATAGATGGTGAGTTAAAAGAATCATCGGTTTGGGTCACAAGAACTTGTCTGGTGTGGGGAGTTAATCTTTGGCGGAAGAGAGGATCTTGACTCAGTAGATTTCTTTTATTGCAGTTTCCTATGATGTAAAACGCATCCTTAACTTAAACAGGGTTTGTGTTATTAAATTCTAATTTAAAAATTCAACTTTTGATCAGTTTGTATATAAAAAAGAATTCGAAGTGATAGTTTAATTACTTAGTCAGTGAACAATTAATTGATATTTAAGCACTCAACATATTTTAATATACATGTAGGGTAAAAAGTAAAAAATATAAAGGATATATATATATGAGAAAAATGTATATCAGCCTGCGGCTGAGAGAACTCTCTCAGCCTGCGGTGACGTGGCTCAATTTTGTCACCCCACTAACTTGCGGCCCGCTTATAGTAAGAAGTTAAATTACCAAATACCCCTTATGAAAAGCTGCTCTTTCGGTAACTTTCGTTATTATTTATTATTATTGCCCAAAAGGCAATTTTTGGAGCGCACGTTGTCAGACTTAGATTATTGTTTATTATTATTTTTTTCCCTTTTTTTTTGCCGCTCTTTATAGGATTAGGTACAGTCATCTACAGTGCAAACATAATCTACTGCGACCCGGGTCGACACTGCGACCAAGGTCGCAGTCATCTACAGTGCAAACATAATCTACTGCGACCCGGGTCGACACTGCGACCTAGGTCGCAGTCATTTACAGTGCAAACACAAATAACTGCGACCCGGGTCGACACTGCGACCAAGGTCACATAAGAATACAGTGCGAACACAAAGTTTTACAGCGACTCTAGTCGACACTGCGACCAAGGTCGCAGTCATCTACAGTGCAAACATAAACAAATGCGACCAGGGTAGACATGGCGACGAAGGTCGCATAAGACTACAGTGCAAAAATAAACAACTGCGACCCAGGAATGATGAAGGAAGTTTCATATACTGCGACCATCGTCGCATTCGTCTAAAAGGAAAAGTCCAAAAAAAAAATATTCTGAGACGCACAGATCTGAAAATAAAATTTTAACAACTGCGACCATTGTCGGGTGAAATTTTAGAGCTGAAAATTTTTTTGAAAGGCAACTTTCTTACATAAGGTAAAAAATATGACAGAGGGTATTTTCGGAAGATACATTGTTGAGGTGACTGACATTAAATTGGGCGGGATTTTTCATCTTTTTGTAACACCCGAATTATTAAATTCCGATTTAATATCCTAATTTTGGGATTAGTGGAATTTAACAGAATAACTATAAAAAAAAAAAAAAAAGATTTTGGAAGTGGAATAAAATTTGGATGAGTATTAATTTTATATATAAAAATTATTGGTACACATATACACATATATATACCTATATATTAGTAGATATAAGTGTGCATGGTTTATCAAAAAGGCAAATAATATTTATAAATTGTTTAAAAAGGGATGAGTAGAAAATGGAGGGTGAGAATGAATTCTTGGAGCTTGTGGAGTGAGATGGAGGGTGGAGATAGAGTTGGTTTTGGAGAAGGGTGAGGTGGCAAGCATATGTAATTTTAGGGAATGTATTATAAGAGTAAAAACTCTCATCTCTTTCTCTCTCTCCTCATTTTCCCCCTCTCCCGACTCTTTTCTCTCCCTCTCTCTCTCTTTCCTCTCTCTCTCTGTCGGCAAGGGTGGGCGGCGCGAGAGGCGGCGCGGGCAGCGCGGGCGGCGCGCGAGAAGGCGCGGGCGGCGCAGGCTGCGCGCTCGCGCAGGCGCTGCGACCGGCCAGGCCGCAGCCTGGGCGGCGGCGACGGCTGGCCAGGCCGCGGCCAGGGCGGCCGGAAGTCGAATGTGGTGAGTGGGTTTTCTCTCTTTCCCTTGTATTTTTTCATAGTTCATCTCTTGAAAACCCTAGATCCATGACTTATTGAATTTGGGAAATTTTTCCCTTGAGCTACTCATACAATTATTATGTGAAAATTTATGATCTTTAATGCATGTGATGACCTAAATGGGATCTAGAGATTTATGGAATTAATCCAATTGTAGGCAAGTGATGAGTAGGAGGTTGCATGATAGGTTTGTCATGTGGTAATGAGGCTTATCGAATTTCAGATTTAGTGTAAATCTAAACCCTAGGACTCCCAATCTTACACTTTAAGTTCATGGGAATGAAACTTTAATTAAGGTGTGTGAGACTAAAATTTGAGAAATTTTTATTCCTTCTTAAATTGGGTCGAATTCTTAAATGAATCATGGGCAAATGCATGTTGAATCTATTGGTGACAACCCTAACCCTATGTGAAAGCTTGATGTGAAAAGAAGGGTTACGGTTTTGTGTTAGTTTAAATTTTACCAAGAAGTATACTTTTGTAATTTGTATATGATTCTATCTTGTGAAATCGAACGGAGGTTAGTATTGATTATCAGTAAGTAAACGAGGTTAAACCAAAAATTTAGGTGACATTATATCAAAAGTTCAAGTATCGATTAATGTATTATTAATAGAAGACAAGATTAACCTATAGCGTGGTATTAGTGTCATAAATTCGTGGGTCGCTACGATTGGGGGAGATCAAGTCATAGATTTCTCCTAACCTTTAGTATAGATGGAGGATCTTGAAGCTTCTCACACTTGTGAGGGTTGAACCTCTTGCTATTCTTACATAATAATCTGTGCAATCGAATCAAGATTTGATCTTGGTCATGTTAATGAGATAAGAAGGAAAGTTTCATGATATAAGTTAAAATATGAAATGAGAAGTGACTTAAAGAGGGACTTGTGATAAATCATGTAGTGATCAAATTATGCATACTCTTATAAATATTTCTTGTGACCATAAACCTAAATACTTTAGTTCATGACTTACTTATGATTTAAGTTAGATGAAGAAATAATAGGAAAAGTGAAGAATTTGTTTAATAGAGCACCTTTGGAATAGTAACACAAATCTGTTAAAGTCTGTCTAGATTTGAGACCTGAAACATGGGTTTCTTTCGTAAGAATATTTAATGAAAAATAGGTCATGTGATATACCGCTGGAAAGCTAATCGAGTCTACTTTCCAACCGCGCCCACGGTGTCCTAATCCAATGTCTGTGCTGGAAATTATCACTGAAACATGATAACTTGTCGAAAGTGCAAAGTTGCAGAATTTTTAGATGTCTAAATAATTTTCTGTTTATTTCAGCTTTTCGTGCAACTTAAGTGGTGTCTACTCCAGATAGCAGACTGTCCTTATCTGGCTCATAAAAATATAAGGTACCAATAAATTCGTGTGCAGTTTAGTGCCAAGTAGAAGGAGATCCGTACTTTACTATGCATATGATAATTTCTTAGAGATTCCGACACTGGGTTAAAAGTGAAAGATTTGTTACTGTTAAGAAGGTTCACATTCCTACCTTCAGTTTAAATAAGATATTGTCTATATTCTCATTGTAAAGAAAGGTATAGACTGCTCAAGTCATTAACTTTCCTAAGTTCATCTGAAATTGTTTAAAAGTTGTTTAACATAGAGGGTGATATGTTAGTAGATGCCCCTATAACATCGTCATTGTCAACTAAGAATTTTATGAGAATGATTTGTTTTGTATAACATACCTAATATGAATAGTTGGATAGAGCATGAATGGAAATAGATGTTATTACTTAAGTGCTGACCTATTGGAGTACTTATAATTGATAAGCATGTTAAGAATCCGAACTTGAGAATTGTGTGAATATGATTTTGTATGATATTATGTGTGTTAAATGTAGGAAGGGGCCAGCGGGAGCTGGTAGGTGTGAAGACGGGGTATGATTTTGTGTGTGTTAAATGTAGGAAGGGGCCAGCGGGAGCTGGTAGGTGTGAAGACGGGGTATGATATTATGTGTGTTAAATGTAGGAAGGGGCCAGCGGGAGCTGGTAGGTGTGAAGACGGGGTATGAGATGAGTCGTGTGTCATGAAATAAGATGTGCTTATTCAAATTGAACAGTGTTCTATGCTTGTCCTTATGCATGACTGTGAAGCTCTGCTTTATTATAAGAGATAATGAAATATTATATGATGGGTGAAAGTGCAAGGGTTAATCCATGCAGTACATGAATGGTCATGTGTGATACAAATGTGTATGTGTGTGTGTGTGTCACTGGGGGTATGATGGATGTGTCATCGTATATGACAAAGAAACCATCAGAATACAAGTTTAGCTGATTGAAATGAGTACTATATATTGGGTGAAAGCGTGCATGTGAATCCATGCATTTCTTGAAGTGTGATGTGTTATTGCATTATGAGAAATATATATATGATTACATGTTATAAAATTATGGCTTGTGATGCAAGTGTTATTTGATTGCATAAACTAGGTTTATGACATGACTCTGGTGGTTAGTATCTTACAGCGTGGAATATAAGGCACGTGAGTAATACACACTATGTACACTTAAGACGAGAGAGTTTAATTATGTAACTCTTAGGCCTTATTACACATAAAGATGAAAATTTAAGAAAGAAATTGGGGAATACAATCATAAGTGTCTGATCGTCCTCAGAAATTGTAGAGGCTGAGGCCTTGATTTATTAAACTATCTGATGCCTCCGATTCTTGTCTTCCTACTGTTTCAGATTCCTTTTATTGTGTGTATATTCATACCATGTTGAGATATTACCTTTTCTTGATTATTCCTACCTCACTCACTGAGCTGTCGAGCTCACCCTCCCACAGACTGTTATATTGCAGGTTGCTTGGAGGCAGGGGTCAGGGCTATGCTGTGCAGGGTTCATTCTGGATATATCCAACTCTTGTATTTTTGAACACTCGTGGTTGTGAATGTTACATGTGGGTCTTGAGATAGACCATTAAATTTGTATATGCATATATATGGAGAACCTTGTAGTAGTTTCATTTCGAGTTGACATGTTAGATATCTTGTATTGGGTTGTAGTAATAAGAAGTATATGTATCAACATGATGCCAGGTGAAGTTGAAAGTTATCATTTCTGAGACTCTATGGATGAATAGAAAGAAACTCTAGAATTCATATTGATATGTTTCTCCTTAAGTAGGCAATATCAAACCGAAATACTTCATGATTGTGTGGATGAATTTGAATTCAGTTATATGGTTGGATTGAGAATAAGTAGGCTGATGTTAGCCGAAATTATCATATTTGTATTGGATATCATATCCGACCAGAAATTACAAAGGAGGTGCTGCCAAAATTTTTGAGAATATTGGAGGTTAAATTGACGATCTGTTGATCAATATAGACATTCGTGTCATTTGAGATTATTAAAAATCTGGGACCGTTACAGTTGGTATCAGAGCGCAGGATATAGAATGAGTATTAGACTTAGAATTGTTGTGGTCAGAAGAGGATTAGATTGCTAGGTTGATTGTCATGATTGATACGCATGATTGTATTCTCTTTGTATGTGAATATGTTGTTTGATATGGCAGGTTTAAAAGGGGGTAGGAGTTCTTACGTGTATGACTAATCCTGAAGCGCGGGATATTTGGTCACTACCTTATGTTCGGATTATGGTACCCACATGCCATAATTCGGATGTGTTCGACTGAGGGTGTGGGCCCTCAGTACGAGCAGCTAGTGGTATGGGACACTGGAGTAAGGAAATGATTAAAATATCAAGCGAGTTAAGATTAAGTCGGATCGTAAGAATATAGTGTAGAAAGTTGTTCATGAGATAATAAGTTCTTGAGAAAAAAGATCGAGAGGGATATTATATAGAAGTAAAAGATTTTGAAGTATATTGGAGGAATGTGAAGATTTTATACTTATCTGTTTCAAGCATGCCAAGTTTCGAGGACGAAACTTTTGTAAGAGGGGTAGAACTGTAACACCCGAATTATTAAATTCCGATTTAATATCCTAATTTTGGGATTAGTGGAATTTAACAGAATAACTATAAAAAAAAAAAGATTTTGGAAGTGGAATAAAATTTGGATGAGTATTAATTTTATATATAAAAATTATTGGTACACATATACACATATATATATACCTATATATTAGTAGATATAAGTGTGCATAGTTTATCAAAAAGGCAAATAATATTTATAAATTGTTTAAAAAGGGATGAGTAGAAAATGGAGGGTGAGAATGAATTCTTGGAACTTGTGGAGTGAGATGGAGGGTGGAGATAGAGTTGGTTTTGGAGAAGGGTGAGGTGGCAAGCATATGTAATTTTAGGGAATGTATTATAAGACTAAAAACTCTCATCTCTTTCTCTCTCTCCTCATTTTCCCCCTCTCCCGACTCTTTTCTCTCCCTCTCTCTCTCTCTTTCCTCTCTCTCTCTCTGTCGGCAAGGGTGGGCGGCGCGCGAGGCGGCGCGGGCAGCGCGGGCGGCACGCGAGAAGGCGCGGGCGGCGCAGGCTGCGCGCTCGCGCAGGCGCTGCGACCGGCCAGGCCGCAGCCTGGGCGGCGGCGGCGGTTGGCCAGGCCGCGGCCAGGGCGGCGGCGACGGCCGGCTAGGGCGGCCGGAAGTCGAATGTGGTGAGTGAGTTTTCTCTCTTTCCCTTGTATTTTTTCATAGTTCATCTCTTGAAAACCCTAGATCCATGACTTATTGAATTTGGAAAATTTTTCCCTTGAGCTACTCATACAATTATTATGTGAAAATTTATGATCTTTAATGCATGTGATGACCTAAATGGGATCTAGAGATTTATGGAATTAATCCAATTGTAGGCAAGTGATGAGTAGGAGGTTGCATGATAGGTTTGTCATGTGGTAATGAGGCTTATCGAATTTCAGATTTAGTGTAAATCTAAACCCTAGGACTCCCAATTTTACACTTTAAGTTCATGGGAATGAAACTTTAATTAAAGGTGTGTGAGACTAAAATTTGAGAAATTTTTATTCCTTCTTAAATTGGGTCGAATTCTTAAATGAATCATGGGCAAATGCATGTTGAATCTATTGGTGACAACCCTAACCCTATGTGAAAGCTTGATGTGAAAAGAAGGGTTACGGTTTTGTGTTAGTTTAAATTTTACCAAGAAGTATACTTTTGTAATTTGTATATGATTCTATCTTGTGAAATCGAACGGAGGTTAGTATTGATTATCAGTAAGTAAATGAGGTTAAACCAAAAATTTAGGTGACATTATATCAAAAGTTCAAGTATCGATTAATGTATTATTAATAGAAGACAAAATTAACCTATAGCGTGGTATTAGTGTCATAAATTCGTGGGTCGCTACGATTGGGAGAGATCAAGTCATAGATTTCTCCTAACCTTTAGTATAGATGGAGGATCTTGAAGCTTCTCACACTTGTGAGGGTTGAACCTCTTGCTATTCTTACATAATAATCTGTGCAATCGAATCAAGATTTGATCTTGGTCATGTTAATGAGATAAGAAGGAAAGTTTCATGATATAAGTTAAAATATGAAATGAGAAGTGACTTAAAGAGGGACTTGTGATAAATCATGTAGTGATCAAATTATGCATACTCTTATAAATATTTCTTGTGACCATAAATCTAAATACTTTAGTTCATGACTTACTTATGATTTAAGTTAGATGAAGAAATAATAGGAAAAGTGAAGAATTTGTTTAATAGAGCACCTTTGGAATAGTAACACAAATCTGTTAAAGTCTGTCCAGATTTGAGACCTGAAACATGGGGTTTCTTTCGTAAGGATATTTAATGAAAAATAGGTCATGTGATATACCGCTGGAAAGCTAATCGAGTCTACTTTCCAACCGCGCCCACGGTGTCCTAATCCAATGTCTGTGCTGGAAATTATCACTGAAACATGATAACTTGTCGAAAGTGCAAAGTTGCAAAATTTTTAGATGTCTAAATAATTTTCTGTTTATTTCAGCTTTTCGTGCAACTTAAGTGGTGTCTACTCCAGATAGCAGACTGTCCTTATCTGGCTCATAAAAATATAAGGTACCAATAAATTCGTGTGCAGTTTAGTGCCAAGTAGAAGGAGATCCGTACTTTACTATGCATATGATAATTTCTTAGAGATTCCGACACTGGGTTAAAAGTGAAAGATTTGTTACTGTTAAGAAGGTTCACATTCCTACCTTCAGTTTAAATAAGATATTGTCTATATTCTCATTGTAAAGAAAGGTATAGACTGCTCAAGTCATTAACTTTCCTAAGTTCATCTGAAATTGTTTAAAAGTTGTTTAACATAGAGGGTGATATGTTAGTAGATGCCCCTATAACATCGTCATTGTCAACTAAGAATTTTATGAGAATGATTTGTTTTGTATAACATACCTAATATGAATAGTTGGATAGAGCATGAATGGAAATAGATGTTATTACTTAAGTGCTGACCTATTGGAGTACTTATAATTGATAAGCATGTTAAGAATCCGAACTTGAGAATTGTGTGAATATGATTTTGTATGATATTATGTGTGTTAAATGTAGGAAGGGGCCAGCGGGAGCTGGTAGGTGTGAAGACGGGGTATGATTTTGTGTGTGTTAAATGTAGGAAGGGGCCAGCGGGAGCTGGTAGGTGTGAAGACGGGGTATGATATTATGTGTGTTAAATGTAGGAAGGGGCCAGCGGGAGCTGGTAGGTGTGAAGACGGGGTATGAGATGAGTCGTGTGTCATGAAATAAGATGTGCTTATTCAAATTGAACAGTGTTCTATGCTTGTCCTTATGCATGACTGTGAAGCTCTGCTTTATTATAAGAAATAATGAAATATTATATGATGGGTGAAAGTGCAAGGGTTAATCCATGCAGTACATGAATGGTCATGTGTGATACAAATGTGTATGTGTGTGTGTCACTGGGGGTATGATGGATGTGTCATCGTATATGACAAAGAAACCATCAGAATACAAGTTTAGCTGATTGAAATGAGTACTATATATTGGGTGAAAGCGTACATGTGAATCCGTGCATTTCTTGAAGTGTGATGCGTTATTGCATTATGAGAAATATATATATATGATTACATGTTATAAAATTATGGCTTGTGATGCAAGTGTTATTTGATTGCATAAACTAGGTTTATGACATGACTCTGGTGGTTAGTATCTTACAGCGTGGAATATAAGGCACGTGAGTAATACACACTATGTACACTTAAGACGAGAGAGTTTAATTATGTAACTCTTAGGCCTTATTACACATAAAGATGAAAATTTAAGAAAGAAATTGGGGAATACAATCATAAGTGTCTGATCGTCCTCAGAAATTGTAGAGGCTGAGGCCTTGATTTATTAAACTATCTGATGCCTCCGATTCTTGTCTTCCTACTGTTTCAGATTCCTTTTATTGCGTGTATATTCATACCTTGTTGAGATATTACCTTTTCTTGATTATTCCTACCTCACTCACTGAGCTGTCGAGCTCACCCTCCCACAGACTGTTATATTGCAGGTTGCTTGGAGGCAGGGGTCAGGGCTATGCTGTGCAGGGTTCATTCTGGATATATCCAACTCTTGTATTTTTGAACACTCGTGGTTGTGAATGTTACATGTGGGTCTTGAGATAGACCATTAAATTTGTATATGCATATATATGGAGAACCTTGTAGTAGTTTCATTTCGAGTTGACATGTTAGATATCTTGTATTGGGTTGTAGTAATAAGAAGTGTATGTATCAACATGATGCCAGGTGAAGTTGAAAGTTATCATTTCTGAGACTCTATGGATGAATAGAAAGAAACTCTAGAATTCATATTGATATGTTTCTCCTTAAGTAGGCAATATCAAGCCGAAATACTTCATGATTGTGTGGATGAATTTGAATTCAGTTATATGGTTGGATTGAGAATAAGTAGGCTGATGTTAGCCGAAATTATCATATTTGTATTGGATATCATATCCGACCAGAAATTACAAAGGAGGTGCTGCCAAAATTTTTGAGAATATTGGAGGTTAAATTGACGATCTGTTGATCAATATAGACATTCGTGTCATTTGAGATTATTAAAAATCTGGGACCGTTACACTTTTTGTCCGCCAAATTTTATGAGAAGTGTGTGGCTATGATGTTGCCACGTCTCAGCCGGCCGGCTGAGAAACTCTCTCAGCCTGCCGGCTGAGGTACAGTAACCCCTATATATATATATATGAGAAAAATGTATATCAGCCTGCAGCTGAGAGAACTCTGTCAGCCTGTGGTGACGTGGCTCAAGATTTGTCACGCCACTAACTTGCGGCCCGCTTATAGGAAGAAGTTAAATTACTAGATACCCCTTATGAAAAGCTACTCTGTCGGTAAAAGACAGTGGATATGTATAATTTATTATATTTTTATATTTTATGACGTTATTCAATTTTGTGACAATTATCTTTTATAACTGCGGCCAAACTGCCAACATTTTTTTATTAAATCACGAAACTAATTTGAATGCTTCTTTAATTTTTTTCATCTGATTTGATATTTAATGATTTTTAATATAGTCGCAGTTTACTTTTTTTCGCATGTAATGTATAATGCGATCAAGGACCCGACTATGGTCGCAGAACTTAACGAGAGCGATAGTATAATCGCAGTTTACGTATTATTCTATATTTTTTATTCTTCCTTCTTATGAACTATTAAATTGGTTTTTACATATAGTATGCGATCATGGACTGCGACTATGGTCGCACTACCGCGACTATGGTCGCAGTACTTAATGAGAGCGATAGTATAATCAGTTTACGTATTATTTTATATTTTTTGTTCTTCATTTCTGACTGTTGTCTGATCCTCCTATGAACTATTAAATTGGTTTTTACATATAGTATGCGATCATGGACTGCGACTATGGTCGCACTACCGCGACTATGGTCGCAGTACTTAACGAGAGCGATAGTATAATCGCAGTTTACGTATTATTTTATATTTTTTGTTCTTCATTTTCTGACTGTTGTCTGATCCTCCTATGAACTATTAAATTGTTTTTTTACATATAGTATGCGATCATGGACTGCGACTATGGTCGCACTACCGCGACTATGGTCGCAGTACTTAACGAGAGCGATAGTATAATCGCAGTTTACGTATTATTTTATATTTTTTGTTCTTCATTTCTGACTGTTGTCTGATCCTCCTATGAACTATTAAATTGATTTTTACATATAGTATGCGATCATGAACTGCGACTGTGGTCGCAGTACCCTCGACTGCATTTTTCTTGATGAATTTTTTTGCTAAGTTAAATGTAATAACGGTGAATAAGTACTGATTCTATTGTCGCAGTTTACGTATGTTTTTATATGTTTTGCTTATAAAGTATGAATTATTTTTACTTATTGCATGCGTAGTAGCACTGCGACTATGGTCGCATTGTTTAAGAACAGCAGTCGCAGTTTGATATGTAATTAAAAGAGCTTATAAGTTAATATAGTGAGAAAGAGACCTTACAAAAAAAGAGAATTAAAAGCTTTTAAAAGAAGACAAAATAAGGTTGAATATCAGAAGATCAGGAAATCCTAATCCTCGTCATTATCACCATCACAAGCAGATTCGTCGTCTTCATTCTTCTGCTCTTCCTGTTTATCACTTATTTCCTCATCATCTTCCTGTTTTTGAGATTTTTTTATTTCACCAATAAACTCCCAGAATGGATCGTCTCTATCAAGCTCTTCGTCTGACCCGTTGCGAGAAAGCGAGCCTACAACATCAGAGGACATGCTTTCATCAATTTGTTTCACGATTGTTTAGGCGGGAACTTTTTTGATTTTTTTGGCGCCCACACTCTTCGGCCGATATGTGGCATATATTCAGCCACGTCCCGCCGGCTGAGAAACTCTCTCAGCCTGCCGGCTGAGGTACAGTAACCCCTATATATATATATATATATATTATATATATATATATATATATATATATATATATATATATATATATATATATATATATATATATATATATATATATATATATATATATATATATATATATATGAGAAAAATGTATATCAGCCGACGGCTGAGAGACCCTCTCAGTCTGCGGTGACGTGGCACATTATTAGCCACACTAGAAAAGACGGCCCGCCTATCGCAATAGTTTGAATTACTAAATAGCCCTGCTGTAAAAGACAGTAGATCTGTATAGTTTATTATAATTTTATATTTTCTGACGTTACTCAATTTTGTCACAATTATCATTTATAACTGCGGCCAAACTACAAACATTTTTTTTATCAAATCACGAAACTAATTTGAATCCTTCTTTATTATTTTTTTTGTTATCTGATTTGAAATTTAGTGATTTTTTAATATAGTCGCAGTTTTTACTTTTTTTTCGCATGTAATGTATAAATTATTTTTTTTTTTACATATTGAATTCGGACAAGGACTGCGACTATGATCGCGGTGCTTAACGAGAGCAAGTCGGGGTATTGCGACTATGGTCGCAGTACTCGCGACAGCATTTTTTTTTGGGTGAGTTTTTTTGCTAAGTTATATGTAATAACGGTGTCTAATGACTGATATTATAGTCGCAGTTTATGTATGGTTTTATATGTTTGATCTTCACTGTAACTTATTGCAGGCGAAGTAGGACTGCGACTATGGTCGCAGTGTTTAAGAACAACAGTGGCAATTTTCTAAGTAGGACTGCGACTATGGTCGCAGTGTTTAAGAACAACAGTGGCAATTTTCTAATTTGTGATATACAGTGAAATATATAGTGAAATATACTAATTTGAAAGGATTGCGATGATGTTCGCAGTATTATCTGTTCATATAATTTATTTTTGGACTGCGATCATGATAGCTGTTTATAACTTTATTGAATGCAAAATGATCAAACTGTTTATGACTGGACAGCGACCGTGGTCGCAGTTTCATATGTAATTATAATATGAGTACTGCAACCATTATTTCAGATAAGATGCAGAATTAATACCTATACGGTATACTTTATATGTATTTTTAAAATGTGAAAGATTATTTTATAGATAGAAGTAAATTTTATTTATAACATAATATGGTGAGAAAGAGACCTTACAAAAAAAGAGCATTAAAAGCTTTTAAGAGAAAACAAAATAACGTTGAATATCAGAAGATCAGGAAATCCTAATCCTCGTCATCATCACCATCATAAGCAGATTCATCTTCTTCATTCTCCTGGTCTTCCTATTCATCACTTATTTACTCATCATCTTCCTGTTTTTGAGGTTTTTAAGGTTCATCGATAAACTCTCAGAATGGATCGTCTCTATCAAGCTCTTCATCCGATCCGTTGCGAGAAAGCGAGCCTATAGCATCAGAGGACATGCTTTCATCAAGCATGCCTCCGTCAAGTGGCAGAGGAATAATGTCCTCCTCACTAACCCACATGAAAACTTCATCATCATGATGAATAGGAGGATCAGTTAAAATATTATTTGATGTAGTGAGATAGTCAAAAGGAGTGAAGTCCAGACTGGTATCAGATTCCAGACTGGTATCAGATTCACTAGAATACCTTGAAGAAAGAGGACCGGTGGGGGATTGATTGAAGTTGAATTCTGAGTGTTCAGAGGAAGAAGATGGGAAAGACATGATTCAAGAATGAATTATTTTTCTGGAAGTTATTGAAATCAAATTGAAAAGGAGCAAAAATATAGTTTTTAGATATGAGATAATATATTAGTGACAAGCACTATATAGAGGTCAATAATGTGAAAGAACATGAATAGTAATAATAATTGTTATAGGTGAGGGTTGAGTATGGTTAGAAGTGGTAAAAAAAATTAAATATTTAATTGAAGAGTTATGGCTGGAGAATCAGAAGAGTTCCTTTTTTCCAGAAGTTTACTACGTGAAGTACAAATAAACTTGTTATAGAATGTTTTGCCTATATCTTTAGATTATGTATAGTGCACATCTTTCCTTTATCACGATTAACATTAGTGCATCTCTTTTTTCTAGACTGTTTTTATATCACGGTAGATAGATTATTAATTACTTCATTAAATTCAGTGTAATTAATATAGTATTTTTATAAGATGTGATATACGCGAACTGATCTCAGGGTCGTATGGCTAAACTACCTTGTAAAATTATAAAAAAATTTTACATAAGGCATGCGAAAAAAGATTGCGACTTTGGTCGCAGTGCTGAAAGAGGTCGCAGTGCTGTACGATAACATGTTTTCGTCTGTTATTTTTTATGTTATAAGGAATGCGACTATGGTCATGCGTGATATAAAATTTTTTTTGTTATATTATGACTGCGACTAGTGTCGCAGTCGTCATTTAAAATTGAAAGTTATTTTGTATTAAGTCTGCGACCATGGTCGTAATGATTGAAAGTTTTATTATATTATGACTGCGACTATGATCGCGGAATTTGTAAAACGGTGAGAATTCTGTTACAGAAGGCATGCTTCTGTTTATTTCACATTACGTTCATCCAATTGTTTTCTATTATATTTTCGATGTAGTAGAATTACAAATTTTTTAACTGCAAATATATTCAACTGAAAATTATTTTAGGTAATTTTTATTTGTGGATGAGTTTATGGCAGTTTAGAAGTAAAAATGGGGTATTTTTGTCATTTTGATTCATGAATGTTTAGGCGGGATTTATGTGGTATTTTTGTCATTTTGATTCACGAATGTTTAGGCGGGAATTTTTTGTTTTTTTTGGCGTCTACACTCTGCGGCCGATCTGACGGCTGAGAGAGTTTCTGTACCTCAGCTGACGGCTGAGAGAGTTTCTCAGCCCGTGGTGACGTGGCTGAATATATGCCACAGATCGGCCACAGAGTGTAGGCGCAAAAAAAAAAACAAAAAAATCCCGCTTAAACATTCGTGAATCAAAATGACAAAAATACCCCTTTTTTACTTCTAAACTGCCATAAACTCATCCACAAACAAAATTTATCTAAAATAATTTTCAGTTGAATATATCTACAATTATAAAATTTGTAATTCTACTACATCGAAAATATAATAGAAAGAAATTTGGATCAAAATAATGTGAAATAAACAGAAGCATTGAAAAGTAAAAAAAACATGTTTGAAACATAAAAAAATGATATCCTTCAGCACTCCGACAACAGAAGCTATCTTTTTTCACATGCCTTCTGTAACAGAATTCTCACCGTTTTACAAATTTCGCGATCATAGTCGCAGTCATAATATAATAAAACTTTCAATCATTGCGACTATGGTCGCAGACTTAATACAAAATAACTTTCAATTTTAAATGAGGACTGCGACACTGGTCGCAGTCATAGTATAACAAAAACTTTTTAATATCAAGTATGCGACCATAGTCGCATTCCTTATTCACATAAAAAATAACAGACGAAAATATGTTATCGTACAGCACTGCGACCTCCTTCAGCACTGCGACCAAAGTTGCAATCTTTTTTCGCATGCCTTATGTAAAAGATTTTTTATAATTTTACAAGGTAGTTTAGCCATGGATCCTGAGATCAGTTCGCGTATATCACATCTTATAAAAATATTATATTAATTACACTGAATTTAATGAAGTAATTAATAATCTATCTACTGTGATACAACAACAGTCTAGAAAAAAGAGATGCACTAATGTTAATCACAATAAAGGAAAGATGTGCACCATACGTAATCTAAAGATATAAATAAAATATTCTATAACAAGTTTATTTGTACTTCACGTAGTAAACCTCTGAAAAAAAGGAACTTTTCGGATTCTTCAGCCATAACTCTTCAATTAAATATTTAATTTTTTTTATCAATTCTAACCATACTCAACCGTCACCTATAACAATTATTATTACTATTCATGTTCTTTCACATTATTGACCTTTATATAGTGCTTGTAACTAATATATTATCTCATATCTAAAAACTATATTTTTTGCTCTTTCTTTTCAATTTGATTTCAAAAACTTCCAGAAAAACATTTCATTCTTGAATCATGTCTTCCCCATCTTCTTCCTCTGAACACTCAGAATTCAACTTCAATCAATCCCCCACCGGTCCTCTTTCTTCAGGGTATTCTAGTGAATCTGATACCAGTCTAGACTTCACTCCTTTTGACTATCTCACTACATCAAATAATATTTTAACTGATCCTCCTATTCATGAGGATGATGAAGTTTTCATGTGGGTTAGTGAGGAGGACATTATTCCTCTGCCACTTGACGGAGACATGTTTGATGAAAGCATGTCCTCTGATGCTATAGGCTCGCTTTCTCGCAACGGATCGGACGAAGAGCTTGATAGAGACGATCCATTCTGGGAGTTTATCGACGAACCAAAAAAACCTCAAAAACAGGAAGATGATGAGGAAATAGGTGATGAATAGGAAGACCAGGAGAATGAAGACGACGAATCTGCTTATGATAGTGATAATGACGAGGATTAGGATTTCCTGATCTTCTGATATTCAACGTTATTTTGTCTTCTCTTAAAAGCTTTTAATGCTCTTTTTTTATAAAGTCTCTTTCTCACCATATTATGTTATAAATAAAATTTGCTTCTATCTGTAAAATAATCTTTCACATTTTTAAAATACATATAAATTATACCGTATAGGTATTAATTCTGCATCTTATTTGCGATAATGGTCGCAGTACTCATATAATAATTACATATGAAACTGCGACCACGGTCGCTGTCCAGTCATAAACAGTTTGATCGTTTTGCATTCAATAAAGTTATAAACAGCTACCATGGTCGCAGTCCAAAAATAAATTATATAAACAGATAATACTGCGAACATCATCGCAATCCTCTCAAATCAGTATATTTCACTGTATATCACAAATTAGAAAATTGCGACTGCTGTTCTTAAACACTGCGACCATAGTCGCAGTCCTACTTCGCATGCAATAAGTTACAGGGAAGATCAAACATATAAAACCGTACGTAAACTGCGACTATAGTATCAGTCCTTAGACACCGTTATTACATTTAACTTAACAAAAAAATCATCCAAAAAAAATGCTCTCGTGAGTACTGCAACCATAGTCGCAGTCCTTGATCGCATGCTATATGTAAAAACCAATTTAATAATTCATAGGCGGTTCAGACAACAGTCACAATTAAGAACAAAATATATAAAAAAATACGTAAACTGCGATTATACTATCAGTTATTAGTCACCGTTATTACATTTAACCAACAAAAAAAAACGTCCACGACTTGCTCTCGTTAAGCACTGCGATCATAGTCGCAGTCCTTGTCCGAATTCAATATGTAAAAAAATAATAATAATTTATATATTACATGCGAAAAAAAGTAAACTGCGACTATATTAAAAAATCATAATTTCAAATCAGATAATAAAAAAATAATAAGAAGCATTCAAATTAGTTTCGTGATTTGATTAAAAAAATGTTGGCAGTTTGGTCGCAGTTAAAAAAGATAATTGTGACAAAAATTGAGTAACGTCAGAAAATATAAAATATAATAAACTATACAGATCCACTGTCTTTTACCACAGGGGTAACTATTTGTTGGATTAGGTGTCTAAGTAATAACTATAATTGATAGCAGCATAGTCCTTTTGGGTTGCCCTCGAGATTCAAAAATAAGTATAACTAAAAGGAGAACAAAATTTCCTTTGGGAAATTAGTCCCACATTGGTGGGATAAGAAAACTGGAGGCTATCCAAGGCTATAAATAGAGCCTTAGGGATTCAGTCTAATTCACAACCTCTTGGCTTGAGTATTAGCCTCCTTTTTCTCCTCTTGGAAGAACTCTTTGATAGTTCATCCATACTTAGTTAAATTTTTGGATCGTTGGGTGTGATTCCATCAGAGGCACGACATTTGTGGTGCTTGCTTCCAAGAGATCTGAAGAGAAAATTTTAGTTGTTTACTATAACAACTAAAGGTATGTAATTCTATTTTCTTCTGTAGTAATTTTAATTATTTACTAGAATATTAGGATTCTTTTTATGTTCATAGTTATAGATTCAATTGTGAAAACACAGATCATGTTTTAGCTTGCATGCTCCCTTAAAAGTCTAAGTTTGTTTGTAATACCTAAAACCCATCAGTGGTATCAGAGCAGGTTTGTTTTCAATTGAATTTGCTATAATTGTTGAATTGATAAAAGGTAACTAAATTTTATTTACCATATATATATTGATTCTCATTAAAGGTATAATGAGAATAAAAGGTAACTAAATTTTATTTACCATATATATATATATTGATTCTCATTAAAGGTATAATGATAATAAAAGGTAACTAAATTTTACTTAAATCCCAATCTTAGTTACTTTAAGAAAAAAAAATGTGAAATTGTATGTTAACCCATGAAATTGCACATTACACCTTATAAGTCATTAGTGGAGCGTGTGTGGTTGACCAGCACACTAATAGGGACTAATAAAGAGAAGTAATGGGTATCTTATAAATTGTTATTGTTGATGGAGTGTGTGTGGTTTACCAGCACATCAATTGAGATGATAAATGACATGATAGTTACCAAGCACATTTGCATGGTTATTCACATCTTGTTTGTGATCCTCGGTATCCCAGTCACAAATGTAAGAGCATAATCTGAGATTAAACATGCCATTGAATAGTTTCAATGAGTCTCAAAAGACTTACCTGTATGAAATTTGCAATTAGATTACGGCATCCCTTTTCTAAGTTGTGAATTCCATAGTTGGATCCTAGCCTCGATATTTCAATTTTGAGTTGTTATATTAAAGGTTATTTTTTTTTTCTAACTCAAACTACCTTTCTTTTAGAAATGTCTGCTCCTAACGATGCTTCTGGTTCCTCCTCCTCCAATCACAACTTTTCTTTGTTGAACATCTGCTCAAAGGTGACATTAGATGGCACCAACTATAATGACTGGATGCGCAACATCAAAATGGCTCTTCGTTTCGAGGACAAGGAGTATGTCCTTGACAAAGAACTTGTTGAAATTGACGAAGAGAAGGCCACTCCTGAAGAATTAGCTGCTTATAAGAAGCACTACACGGATGCAACAAAAGTTGCTTGCATCATGGTTGCTACCATGACTCCTGAACTGCAAAAATTCTATGAGGATTACTGGCCGTACGAGATGAACAAAGACCTTATGGAAAAGTACCATAAGCGAGCTCGTCAAGAAAAGTACGAGATAGTAAAGTCCCTCATATCAAGCAAGATGAAGGACGGAGAGTCTGTCAGCGGCCACGTGCAAAGGATGCAACGATACATGGAACGCCTTGTGAGGCTAAATGTGCATATTGATGATGAGTTGGCTATTGACATAGTCTTGAACTCATTGCCAAGTTGTTATGATCAGTTCATCTTGACCTATCATTTGAACAACAATGAGACCACATTAGCTCAATTGCACAACCTCCTGAGAACAGCTGAAACTGGGATGAAGGGAAAGAGTGATCCCCCCACTCCTGCTAATACTACCGTTCTGGCCATTGGGCAAGGAAAGGGGAAAAAGAGGAAAGGTCCTCCCAAGCAAAACTGGAAGGGAAAGTCTCATGTAAAAACCAGTTCTGATATTACCCCTGTCTCTGATCCTAAAGAGGCCACTTGCTTCTATTGCAACGACAAAGGACATTGGAAACGAAGCTGCACAAAGTATCTGCAAGATTTAAAAGATGGGAAAGTAAAACCATCTACTGCAGGTATATACACTATTTCGTCTATTAACGCAACATCTTCTGATTCTTGGGTCCTTGATATAGGATGTGGGTTTCACATTTGCTCTGTATTGCAGGGACTAAGAAAAAGTGAGGATGTGGAGCATGGTAGAATGAACTTAATCATGGGGAATAGGCGATCTTCACCTGTCACCAAGATTGGAGTTTATAGTCTAGTGCTTAATAATGGTGTTAATTTAGATTTATTGAATTGTTGCTACTCGTCAGAAATGACACGAAACATTATCTCTTTTCATGCATTGTTCAAACAAGGTTTTAGATATTCTTTTAATGATGAGAATGGTTCTATTTCTGCTTATAAAAATGGCATTTTTTATTTTGAAGCTTTACCTTGTGATGGTGTGTATGAAACTGTGATGTGTGTAGACAACTTAGGTAATAGTGTATTTCAAATTGATTCGTCTAATGGTGTAGACAAAGCGTGCTTGTGGCATTGCCGTCTTGGACACATTAACAAAAAACGCATGGCTCAACTCCAAAAGGATGGGGTGTTGGAATCATTTGACCTAAGGTCAGATGATACATGCGAATCTTGTCTTTTGGGTAAGATGACAAAATCACCTTTCACTGGATTTTGTGAAAGAGGTGAAGGTTTGTTGGATCTCATACACACAGACGTGTGTGGACCCTTCAGATCAGCCACAAGGGATGCTAATCGATTCTATGTGACTTTTACTGATGATTATAGCAGATATGGTTATATCTACTTAATAAAGCATAAGTCTGAAACCTTTGAAAAGTTCAAGGAGTTTAAACAAGAAGTCGAGAATCAATTAGGCAGGAAGATAAAGATGCTCCGATCAGATAGAGGCGGAGAGTATCTTAGTATCGAGTTCCATGACTATCTCAAGGAATGTGGAATAGTTTCACAATTGACACCTCTTAGGACACCACAACTTAATGGTGTGGCTGAGAGACGCAATCGAACCTTGTTAGACATGGTGCGTTCCATGATGAGTCGAGCTTCACTTCCAATATCATTCTGGGGGTATGCCTTAGAAACTGCCGCCCACATTCTTAATCTTGTTCCAACAAAGAAGGTTGCCAAAACACCTCACGAAATGTGGACAGGAAAAGTTCCCTCGTTAGCACATATTAAGGTTTGGGGTTGTGAAGTTTTCGTTAGACGAGAAATTCACGACAAGCTTGAACCTCGTAGTGAGCGATGTGTTTTCATCGGCTATCCACAAAAGAAGTCATTTGGATATTTGTTCTACAGACCTAGTGAGAACGTGGTCTTTGTAGCACGGAGAGGAGTCTTTCGAGAGAGAGAGCTCATATGCAAAGAGGACAGTGGGAGCACCGTTGACCTTGAAGAAATTCAAGAGTCAGCAGATGAAGGAACCTTTGAAACCGCTATGGTTCAACCAGAGGAAGAGATTCCAGTTGAACCCATTGACACTTCATTACCTCTTAGGCGTTCTAGTAGAGTTGGCAAGCCAACTGAGTTCTATGGTTGCCATATAACTGCAAATGGAGACACGTTTATCAGTGACAATACACTGGTAAATTTGGATGAGCTGACGAACTACAAGGAAGCCATGGCAGGCCCTGAGGCAGCCAAATGGAAAGAGGCAATGGACAGCGAGATCAAGTCTATGTATGACAACCAAGTTTGGAACTTGGTTGATCAACAACCTGGTCGGAAGACAGTTGGTTGTAAATGGATCTTCAAGAAGAAGATCGACATGGATGGTAATGTAAGCACATTCAAAGCACGACTGGTGGCGAAAGGCTTTACTCAAACCCCAGGGATTGACTATGATGAGACCTTCTCACCAGTGGCTAAGATAAAATCTATTAGGATAATGCTAGCCATAGATGCATTTCATGACTATGAAATTTGGCAGATGGATGTCAAAACTGCCTTCCTAAACGGAAAGTTGGCTGAGGATGTTTACATGAGTCAGCCAGAAGGTTTTGTGGATGCAAAGTTTCCCAATGGAGTATGCAAGCTTGAGAAATCCATCTATGGATTAAAACAAGCGTCTCGCAGATGGAATCTTTGCTTCGATGAGAAAGTCAAAGAGTTTGGTTTCTCTAGAAGTGAGGATGAGTCGTGTGTATATGTCAATGCTAGTGGGAGCATAGTCACCTTCCTGGTATTGTATGTTGATGACATACTTCTTATAGGAAATGACATTCCAACCTTGCAAGATGTTAAGTCTTGGCTTGGAAAGTGTTTCGCTATGAAGGATCTAGGAGAGGCTGCCTACATTCTAGGAATAAGAATTTTAAGGGACAGGAGTAAAAGACTAATTGGACTTAATCAGAGTACCTACTTGGATAAAGTACTGAAACGTTTCTGTATGGAGAATTCCAAGAAAGGAGAACTGCCCATCCAGAGTAATACCAAAATGAGTAAGACTCAAAGTCCGAGTACAGATGAAGAGATAGCAGAAATGAGTAGAATTCCGTATGCTTCTACTGTTGGTTCTATCATGTATGCTATGACATGTACTCGTCCTGATGTGTCCTTTGCTTTGAGCATGGTCAGTCGTTATCAGGGAAATCCAGGTAAAGCTCATTGGGTAGCGGTTAAGAATATTCTCAAGTATCTGCGAAGGACTAAGGACTGGGTCCTAGTACTTGGTGGCTGTGATACATTGAGAGTAACTGGGTATAGTGACGCCAGCTTTCAAACAGATAGAGACAACTTCCGTTCCCAATCTGGCTGGGTCTTTACCTTAAATGGAGGAGCAGTTACTTGGAAAAGTTCCAAGCAAGACACAGTGGCTGATTCTACTTGTGAATCAGAGTACATAGCGGTAAGCGAAGCATCAAAGGAGGCAATTTGGTTGAAAAAGTTCATCGAAGATCTTGGAGTTGTGCCAACCATCAAGGAGCCAATGGATATTTTCTGTGATAATGAAGGAGCGGTTGCATTAACAAAAGAACCAAGAGATCATAGCAGATCTAGACATATTGACAGAAAATACCATTTTATCAGACACAAGGTAGAAGAAGGTCACGTTGTAGTGAGGAGGGTTTCATCTGAAGATAATCCTGCAGATCCACTCACAAAGGGTCTGAGTAGGGTTAAACACAATCAGCATGCTAGGAGCATTGGTCTGAGAGATGATGTTGGTTTTAGCAGTTAGATAGTTAGTTTGAAACTTATAACAAAGTAAATGTGATTGACTTTTGGTGATTAAATAATAGAGAATTATTTATGAGTTTGTTTACTACCTTTTGTCAATTGTTTATTATTGTGTTTCATTTTGCATGTTTTACTTCCCGAATAATTTGATTATTCGAATTCCACAGTCGATCATACTTTTGGAAGTAAGTAGTGAATAAAGACTGTCATGAATAGAGTTGTGGATTGTCTAAAGAGTTTTAGACATAGCAATGGTATTGCTGCAATGTTCATGAGTACTTTGAAATGGAGATTTAAGTATTGGATTAACCCACGCTCATAGAATTACTTCATGGAATTTATCACGAGTAATTCTGAGACGATAATATCTTATAATCTTTAAATGGAGATATATGAGTTGTGGTTTACAAGTCAGTTGTGCGTTGATAATATGTAAACGCATCAGTAACTTGATGTTATAAAACGTATTGTTGTGCATGATTTGATGAGTAAATGGTGCAAGCATATAGGTCAAAGTTTATTCGTTCCTTTTGCCCTAACGGGAAAAGCGATATCTTTGGGCCCCTCGGTGATTTGAAGTTGACATATAGTGTCGGGCCCGACCAGGACTAAATTGATGTGTTCATTTAGTAGTTCTATGTCAGTACAAATCAGAAATCGGGAAACAAAATACTGGACAAAGAGATTGATTATGTTCCATGTCTCATGTTCAAATGATATCTTGTAGAACGAAGGATTATATGATCTCTTATCTTAAGACACGAAACTGACTAGGTCAGAGTTCGACAATGGCTTTTGGAAGCTACAATTTGCTGATCAATTAGGAAGTTATTAGACTTATCCAAGTGGGAGACTGTTGGATTAGGTGTCTAAGTAATAACTATAATTGATAGCAGCATAGTCCTTTTGGGTTGCCCTCGAGATTCAAAAATAAGTATAACTAAAAGGAGAACAAAATTTCCTTTGGGAAATTAGTCCCACATTGGTGGGATAAGAAAACTGGAGGCTATCCAAGGCTATAAATAGAGCCTTAGGGATTCAGTCTAATTCACAACCTCTTGGCTTGAGTATTAGCCTCCTTTTTCTCCTCTTGGAAGAACTCTTTGATAGTTCATCCATACTTAGTTAAATTTTTGGATCGTTGGGTGTGATTCCATCAGAGGCACGACATTTGTGGTGCTTGCTTCCAAGAGATCTGAAGGGAAAATTTTAGTTGTTTACTATAACAACTAAAAGGTATGTAATTCTATTTTCTTCTGTAGTAATTTTAATTATTTACTAGAATATTAGGATTCTTTTTATGTTCATAGTTATAGATTCAATTGTGAAAACACAGATCATGTTTTAGGTTGCATGCTCCCTTAAAAGTCTAAGTTTGTTTGTAATACCTAAAACCCATCACTATTTCGATAGGCGGGGCGTCCTTTCTTGTATGGCTAATAATGTGCCACGTCACCGCAGGCTGAGAGGGTCTCTCGGCCGTCAGTTGATATACATTTCTATATATATATATCCCACGGCTCATGTGTTCCCTTCTCACCTAAGCTAGCTTTCTTACTGGATCGTCACTATATATATATGAATGAAGATAATAAATTTGATGGAGAGAGAGTGTGTGTTTTAGAGTTTTTAAAAAAATAGAATTATCACAAAAATTAATCCCACCTATACGTATTCTCTTTTGTCTAGAGAAAAATCTCCAACTCTCTCATTCTCTTAATTGAGAAACCCTAAAACCTCTCTCTTCTCCAAAAATTTTCTTCAATTAATTTTTTTTTCTTTTAATCTTCTTTTCTCTTTCTTTTCCCTTCTTTCTCCTCCAATTGGCAGCAGCTCAACCTGAGGCGAACTCGAGGCAGACTTGAGCTCGACTCGAGTCAGCCCGAGATCTGGACCTCGAGCCAAGTTGGCTCGGCCAACCTTGACTGGAGGTGGGGTGCGTGAAGAAGAAGATGAGGAAGTGGGGGCGGGTTTGGTGGTTTATTAATCACAAAATTAGTTAATTGTAGGATAAGTTAATACCTCTTGTCTTTTAATTAAATTTTTTTATTAATGGTTACGTGCGAACCTTAAATTGTAAAATATTTAATATTAAATAGGAATTTCTGTGGTGATTGTATGACCTTCTTCGATATCGAGAGAATCGTTGAATTGAGAGTGAGTAAAGTTTTCCTCTTATTCTGTTTGATTTTCGTGATTGGACTTTAATAATTTTGTTTCCGTATCCGATCAGAAACTTGCTAATTATGGGATAAATTGTGTTAACTTGTTAATTATTAGGTAAATTGTGTAAACATGCTGATTATAGTGCAAATTATGGTGTTAATCACAATGTAAACTCATTAATTATGATATCGGTAAAACCCTCAACTCATTCAATAGTCGATATTCCGAAAAGTTGATTTAAATTATATAGTTTGGTTATATATATATTGATCGATATTGTGGTGTAAATTGTGTCGGTTGTGGGGGGACCAAAATAATGTATCGATGTCAGTAAAAGAAAAAAAACTTGAATCTATTATCGAGTTGTTCATGACCCGAAAGCTTGAGAAATAGTATTGAACACATTAATAAATTCAAATGAAAAAACATTGTATAAAACACAGTATTGGTGACACACACACGCGGGTGTGGATTTATGAAAACTAAATCGATAAATCAAAAAATATGAACTTGACTAGTTTTGGTATTAATTTGTTATTGATGTGTTATATGGATGACGATGTGTTACTACGATATACATGTGTGCATTGCATAGCGTGGAGAAAGGTTTGCGGTTGGGAAAGACGGGAAAGCTATATATACATAGGTACATATATTCACACACACACACACGCATATTATATTTATTTTATTTGTATATTGTATATGTGTGTGTGTTATTAGAGGAAGAACTATAGAAGAGGAGGAGAGTGTATGTATATGTGAATATATGTGGCATACACATATAAATTGTTATACATGTCTTACGATGGGAGGGATTGGAGGGGGAAGACGGGGTATTGTATATATTGGAGGAAGGTGTGGGGAGGAGAGGGGGAGAAAAATGTGTATGCTTGTATTGCATGTCATATGTGTTGTGATCGTGTGATATATGTATATAAATGCAATGAAATAAAAACTGTTCTATCATAAATCCAGTGAGATAAAAAGACAATGGAATTACTACTTGATATGTCATGAGTTCTTTGTGCATAATATTAAGTTGAGTTCGGGTCATATAAACATATATTCATGGCGAGATACAAGATATTATAAAAGAGAATAAGAAAATTAATAGCAGAGTAAATTGAACACTCCCGAAATATGAATTATATTACTTGAATATCTAATCTGTTCACATTATCTTTATCGTATCATCGAGCTTATTTTATCTTGTTCAATTCATTTTTATGCTTATTATATGGTGCACAAATCATATTTCATATTGTTATATGTATACCACTATGTGAATTTCTTACATGACTTTACTCACTGGGTTATCAAGCTCGTCCTTTAAATTAACAACATTTTCAGGTTGCGATAAGGGTAAATGCCGACATAAAGCTACGCGGGCGTTTCTTTTGAAAACTACATGGAGAATCCAACTCATAAACTTTATTTATATTGTATCATGTATAGTTTTGTACTTGTATGTAAACACCAAACTTGATCTGTATGCTATATAATATGTGTTAAACTTATAAGCTAAAAAGTTTGATCTTTGCTTGTGTATAAAGATATATGCGTGATTGTAAATGTTATATTGACTTTGATGATGAAAATGATTATTGTGTTTGGATTGAGAATCTCGAGAGAGACATTTTCGAACTTATACGTATATTTTGGTTGTTGATCACCGGGACTGTAATCTCGATGATGTGTCAAGTAGGCCGATTGTAGCTGAAATTGTAATACAGAAAATTGTAGTAATTACAGAGAAGATGTTGTAGAAATTTAAAATAATATAAATATTATTATAATCCGAGTAAATGGGGTAAGTAGTCTCCTCCCTTGTTAGCCAAGAGATATATATACACACACACACACACACACACACACACACACACACACACACACAATTAACGGTATTAATTCATACAAGCGACTCAAAGGATCATCTGCCCAGAACTGTAACTCGCGTTCAAGAAGGACACAGACGAGGGGATTCGAATCAGGATCGCAGGTCAGGTCAAAATTACTATCCTTGAGGAGTGGGGCCCAGTGGGGGAGATGTTGACGTCCACGCCGGTGTGGGCCCACCGGAGCTCGAACTTCTCATGAGTTCGTTGGACTCGAATTCGCTAGGCTCTCTTCAACATACTTTCTCTGCGTGCAAGCCATACTCATCGATCGTCTCGTACACAAAGTAATCATCTCTCTCTCTCTCTCTCTCTCTCTCTCTCTCTCTCTCTCAAATCTCATTCTTTTATTTACCCGAGGGAGGTGAGGGGAAGTTCTTTATTTGGCAGAGAGAGAGAGAGAAGAGAGAGAGAGAGAGAGAGAGAGAGAGGAGAGAGCTGAATTGTGCGCACTATATATTTCGGGTTGGATTTTCATTCTCAAAGGTTAGTTAAGGGCCTTAAGGATTTGCATGGATGGAGATCTCAAGTGAACAACACCAGGTAATTTCCAAACAAACATCTCTCTCTCTCTCTCTCTCTCTCTCTCTCTCTCTCTCTCTCTCAGTTCTTTGAATTACACAAGCTAGATCGGAGACTAATGGAGCAAATTTGAATATATTTGAACTTCCTTGTGAGTTATGGAGCTGTTTAATGTTGTTCTGAGCTAAAACTTTTTTTTTCCTTGTTTCTTTGTTTGTGATCATTTCACTCATCAAAGTTTACTCATTTCTAGACCTAATTCCCCTTTATGAATGTAATTTTTTGTGGATCTAACTGCAATATTAGAAGGCCAGGATCATGAATTAATTATTTGATTTTATTGCACTTTTGATCTTTTATTTTATCAGCAAGTACTGGAGAAAAAAACCCAATAGGAGTAAAGGGAAAGAATCGGAATCTGTGAAAACAAAAAGAAGAAAAATCTGAACAAGACTTCACCTTTAATCTTGTCTTCTCTGTTAGTTCCCTCCACAATTTTGATCTATCTCCACCCCTGAGATTTTTCCTCACTTTTGTTTTTTTTTTTTTGTTGTTATTATTAATTTTCATTTAATTAGGCAACATGCCTTTGATCCATGAACTAAAGTTCTCAAACCAGTCACATAAAAGTTCACCTTTAAATGGCCACTCATATATTCCCCAATTTTCCTCAATTTTTGAACAGTTTTGTGAAAATTCTCACTGCAGGCTATGGCAAGCAACCAACTACTAATGGAAGAGGTCATGCGGGCTGCAGGCAACTCGAAACTCGACCATCAGCAACAACAAGATAAAAAACCCCGGCCGCAGCCAGAACAAGCCCTCAAGTGCCCCCGCTGCGACTCCACCAACACCAAATTCTGCTACTACAACAACTACAGCCTCTCCCAGCCCCGCTACTTCTGCAAGGGCTGCCGGCGCTACTGGACCCAGGGCGGCTCCCTCCGCAACGTCCCCGTCGGCGGCGGGTGCCGAAAGAACAAGCGATCCTCATCATCCAACTCCAAGAAGCTGCTGCCACATCAGCATCAGCAGCAACAGCAACAACCAGATCGGATCCTCAGTCTCCCGCCTCCCTCCTATGACCCCTGCAGCGATCTCACCCTCGCGGCGCCGTTCCTCCTTGGGTCAAACCCTAACCCTAACCCTAGCCCCAGCCCTGTAGCTGGGGCGGGGTTTCTTGATATATTGAGGTCTGGGTTTCTTGATTCTGCGAACCCTGCTGGGTTCAGCAATCTATGTAGCTATGGGTTTGATAATGGGGGCCTGTTGCCGTTTGATGGGGGCTGCTTGGGGTTGAACTCAGCGGCAAGCACGGCGACGGGTTTGGATGCTAATAGTGGCAACAGCAACAATGTGGGTACTGTGGACTCTGCAAGGGATTACTGGAATAGGGGTTACAATTGGCATGGGATCATCAACAGCTCCTTGATGTAGAGGTAGATGATGATTCAATTTAGTAGTTAGGAGTTCATATATATAGTGTTTTTCTTGTTGCTGTTGTGTTGTATCATTTTGTTTCTGTTTTTTATGGAGTGTGGTGGTGATCATCTGACAATGTTTTAGTAATTAAATGAAAATTTACAATTTAAATGTGTTTTTTCCTGAATAAAGAAGGGAAATTGTGTTATATTCTTGGTCTCAAAAGATTGATGGATTGAGGTACATTGATTTCTCACACTGTTTTTCAGCATATTGATGTTTCTGATTTTTCCTGTTTGGAAACAGTTTTGAGTCCAATTTCACCCTCTGTTTGCTTCTTTTTATTCCTTTCTTTCTTTTTTCTTTTTATTGTAATCATGTAGTTGAAACAAACGTTGAAATACAAAGTCTATATTGTTGGAGATGGATAGTGTATATGCCTTCAGTTTGTTGATTATGAATTTTTTTCCCCGTCTTTTCTCCTTAGTTTGAAGAGTACATTGGAGTTCTTTTCATGCATCCTATGTGAGCTTTTCATTTTATGTGATTTTTTTCGCTTAGTTTTTTTAATTAAGAAATGGAGGAATGAGAGGGGTTGTTGGAGACGTATTGGGTGTATATATAGCTATTTATAATTCTCATTCAATTTTGTTGATTATGATGATGTCCTTCTCCTTATTTACAAAACAAAATTAATTAGAGTTCTATTCATCTTTTTAGTTTTTCTTTTTATTTGATTTCCTCTCATTGCTTTCTAATGAAGAATTGGGTAGAATGTGGACTCACAACTCCTCTTGTAAACAATTTCCTTTCTGTCTCATTTCAGCCTCTCATTTGCTCTCTATTCTTTGTTTTCGTATGTAAATAATTTGTTGTTCATTTTCTTTTCTTTTTCATGTTTAGATCTGACTTGACAATCATATATGGTAAATGAACACATGGTGCACTAAGATTTGTCTTCTAAACAAGGAGGGAATGAAATGCAAGCAAATGAAGCTTTAGGTGCATCTCATTTCCATTCTATTTTGGGAGTTGAAGTAAGGATGGTCCTTGGTCCTTAAATATCATAACTCGTTTTTGTTTCCTTCTAAAGATTCTGTAGAGAGAATATAAATGAGGTTCCCAACATATTCTCTTCCCTTCATGATTGCCACACTATGCAATCCTCTTTGGCCTCTTCAAAGTTAAAGACGAAGAATAAATGAATGTAAAATAATTAACAAACTTGTAGTTCTAGATCTCGTGTGAAGTGAATCTTAGTGAGATTTTGGGAGGATATTTGCTTGCTTTGCATGGTGAGAAGCCCAATGCTCCCAATGGAAGGCATGTAGGCCTGAGAGAGGGAACATAAGCATGTGCAGGGCCAACCCCACTTGCATGCAGTGCACGTGTCCGCATGGCTCTCGCTCCCCTTTGGGCCCACCATGTGGGGAATGTGCTGAGTGTCAGTGGCTGGGGCCGCGTCTAAAGTTTGTGACGCTCAAGATGTTCTCTTATAGGTAGGCAGAAAATTCGTCGCATAATTTGGTCATGCATGCGGCCATTTGTCAAGAAAAAATATATATTTCTTTTATGAGTATGTCATTGGTTGAGGGGATATCAATAATTGATATTTTGTTTTTGTTAAAATCTTATTACTGAATAGTCTCATTGTTACTTAAAAAAATATATTTTTTCTTTAATGTCGGCTTAACCCCTAAAAATTAGGATTCTCAAACAAACCGAATGAGGTTTTTTTGGTCCCTTACTTTTTTTTTTTAAGGAATGAAGCCATTGCTTTTATTAGATATTGGACTGGCTATATGAAAAGATGCCTAACTTCTCTAAAAGAGAAGAAAGTAAAGACTCGTACAACCATCGAGTCTCTGAGCGACTTCGTTAGTCGATCTTCTTCCAAACTTCAACCTCACTCTTGTGTTGGGTTGAAGGAGACTACGATACGATACTCATAGACAACATGAGTACTCGTAGATAACATGGGCAGCTCTCCCTGGAGGCCTGCCTTGAGTCCTCGTTAAAAACCAAGTTCACCAAGCATTTCACTTCACTTGCAATAATGCAGGTCGTGCCACTCGTACCCAAAGCTAGTCTCAAGCTATGTGATGTAGGAGACCAAAGAGTAAGGCAAGACAAACAATATGTCAAAAACACTAGACCTGTCGACAGTCTCCTTTTGGACTATCGTCAGACTTTTTACAAGAGACGTGAATTTTTCAGATCTGTCGACAGCACCCTTCTGGCTTGTCGACAGGTTTTTTACACCAACTCAGAGTATTGCAGACCTGTCTATAGCTCTTTTCAACTATCGACAAGCATACTGTGTATTAGGTTATCCTAGTTTATTTAGGAGTTATTTTCTAGGTCCGTTTTGAATTTCAATTTGTTTTATTTCTATTTTTTTATTTTAGTTTTCTAATTATAGATGTACTCTTATTTTATTTGCCTATATAAAGGTCATTGTATCCTAAATTTTTATTGTTCAATTTTAATCAATATACTTTGAGTTTTCCTCCTATTTGCTCGTAGATTCGTGTGATTTCTTTTGGCTCGTGGATTCAAGTCGTGCTTCCTCGTTGAGTCAAGTAGTTACCCCTACCAGGAGATCTCTTCAGGATTCATCAATGCTAGAATAAGATCTAATCCGCGTTATTTGTCTTCTTCGCTTCCCCATCTGCTTCAATTGATATCAAAACTTCGGCAAACGCTCTGATGATGGCTGAAGACGACGACGAGCAATACAGCCTCTCCACAAAGAGTAGAGATTGTTGAAGGGAGACTTAGCGCTCTTGAATCGACCATGGACATTATGGTCCAAGAAATCAAAAAGCTATCTCTCAAATTCGATGATCGAAACATTGCCGATGATGCGTACTGAAGCGGGCGTGTACGTTCATCGAACAATCTTCCTCCACCACCTCCACCTTTATCAAGTAATTCTCATCCACCACCATCCCTTTCAAACAATTCTCATCCACAACCTCCACCACTAAACCAACCACCTCCAATTTACCCACCATCAGTTCAACCACCCCCGCTACTATCATCCCCATATCAACCACCCCAATATACCTAAATCAACCTGTAAGTACACCTAATGCGTCCATACAGAACTTCCCACACAGGGAATCTCCACTGAGGATTTGGGTAATGCAAGCTTAGAGTACACAACTCCTCTCTCAAACAACAACAACCTATACACAAGAGGCAAGACACTAAGCCACCCAAGATTAACCTCTCAATAGAGGGATAGGCACAAAGTCAACAACAACAATCACCTCTACACTTAGAGTGATAAAGCACTAAGCTAAACAATCACAATCACCTCTACACCTAGAGGGATACCAACAAACTCAAATACTCCTCCATAATCACCTCTACACAAGAGGGATACTCATAACTCAAAGCATAGAGATTACAACACTTGGTGATCCAAAAACCACAAACCAATTTTCTCACCAAAAACAAGATCCTATAGATTGGATGATATGATGGCTCAAGTGTGAGAAATCAAGGTGTTTGGAAGACAAATCACAAAGAAAAATACTTGAGAAAATAACTAGAATAAGATAGAAATGAAAATCAAAACTAATATCCCAAATACTCTATTTTTCTTTGATTTTTCCAACCCTTGAAAACAAATAAAGATAAAATCTTTTAGCCCAAAAACTCTTTTAAAAACTTATTATAAAACACTTGTAAAGGTGAAAAAAATTGCTCTCTAAAACTTGTTAAAAACAACTCAAGATGGGGGCTATTTATAACCCCTCAAAAATCTGCCCGTTGGCAGTCTGAAAAGGTCAGAAATGACCTTCCGGTCGACCGCCCGGTCGATCGATGTAAGGGTCATATTTAGGACCGTTGTGCCTCCGGTCGACTGACCGGTCGACCGGCCCCCACCCGAGAGTGGGGTGCTTTCAGTCGGTCGACCGCGCGGTTGATCGGCCGAGTTGGCTTGCCATGTGCACGTCCTCGTGCACATCGATCGACTGCTCCGGTCGTTCGACCACTTGTCTGGTCGACCGGTCCGTTCGATCGACCACTTGTCTGGTCGACCGGTCCGGTCGATCTGGCGGGGATTATAGGTATTGAAAACTTGTTTTTTTTAATTTCAATTAAATCCTCATAAAATCACATAAGTTTCACAAAAATAAGTTCTTATAAGATCTTTGAATACCAAACATGTGTGACTAAAAATCAACACATATTTCAAACTATTTGAACTATTTTTGTGATATTGAAATTAGGCTTTAAACCAAATCTGTATTTTTTAAAACTTGAATTTTTGAAATGGAAAACTATTTTCTCCAAAACTTGTATAAATACAAAAATATGATATTTAAACTCTTTTTGAAGCATATTGTATATGGATAGAATCCAATACACATGTAAGATATATATCTATATTTTTTATATGAAAATCAAAATCGGTTAAACCGAAAACCAAAACCAATAAACTGAAAACTTTTGTGTGTGTGTGAACTTGAGCATATCAACATTATTTATCTTTACGCAAGATTTAAAAATTCTAAAGTAAACACAAACCGAAGTCTTCTTGTCTCTAAGCCGGCTCGATCCAAACGCGATCCAACGAGCCTGACTGCAACCGAGTGCTAGATGCGATCTTGATGCGCGAGCTCTTGAATCAACACGTGTTAGCTCCTAAAACTCCTTTTTTAAAGCTAAACACCTACTAATATCTTGGTCAATCACTAAAACTGTTTAAACACAAGATTATTAGTAAAATATAACTACATGAGTTAATCATCATCAAAACTATGAGTGAAGGGCCTCTTGACTAATACAACCGCCCCCATATCATCAATATTAATATCCTACACAACCAAACTACCCTCTACGACATCCCTAAATTGACGAATTCTCCGACAAGGAGTTCAACAACCCCAAATATCAGTATGACGACTTTGGAGATGACGGCCTAGCCTATGAAAGACATGAGAGATTCACTAATCCAAATTCAAATATGAGAGGCGAGTTTTCAAAGCCTAGCAGGGAGACTAGAGTCCCTTACCTTAATCATGATAGGGAAGGAAGATACCCAAATCCTTATGAGTACATGATGAAGGTTGAGTCCACTCTTTCAGCGAAAATTTAAATATTGATTCTTTTCTGGATTAGATTTACGAAGTGGATAAATTATTTGACATGATTTTTATCCCCATTGTGGCATACAAGCTTAAGAGAGGAGCAAACACATGGTGGGATCAATTACAAGTCTCACGAAAACGTCAAGTAAAGCAACATGCAATGATATAGAGGTACATTAGGCAACTTTTATAAGATAGATTCCTTCTGCGCGATTATCAACAAATCCTCTATAATCAATTTGAGCAATGCAGGTAAGGTACGAGGACTGTGTCGGCATACATGGAGGAGTTCTATCGCCTCACCTTACGGTATGATCTATCTCTGACCGAGGAGCAGGACAGACTGCGACGTAATCCACGGGTTAAACTACCTCATCTAGAAATGTGTTGCTATCCAAGACGTGTCCTCTGTTAATGAAGCTCAAAATAAGGCCAAGAAGATAGAGCGGTTACGAAGCAGATCTCCATCTTTCAGGCGTCCTTTATCAATAGATGAGCTTGTAAGAGACGACGGGGTCCCGCCGAGCTCCACGATGACATGCCAGCCAATAGTACAACCACCGATCAAAGCCTCTTCATCGACACCAACAAAAAACCCCATAATTGCAAAGAGCAAAGACAATCCTTACACCAAATCCTGGGTTGGCAAGTGTTACAGGTGTGGCAAACCTGGACACAAGTCTAATGAGTGTCCGAAGAGGAGGCCCGTCAATGTGGCAGACTATGAAGAAGAAGATGATGTGCTAATTGAGACAGAGCCGGAGGATTCTGATTTCGCCAATGAATATGGCGATCTTGTCGCTTGCGTTATTAAGAAAGTGCTTTGAATCCAGAAAATTTCTGACATCACGCCAAGACATCAAATCTTCTATTTAAGGTGTTCGGTTAAGAATAAGGTCTGCAATCTTATTATTGACAATGGAAGCTTCGAGAATATTGTCTCTAAAGCACTTGTGAATCACTTGAAACTAGAGACAAAGCCACATCATCATCCCTACGATATTGGGTGGATTAAGCAAGGCCCGCGTATCAAGGTAACGGATCTGTGTAAAATTTCTATTTTCATTGTAAACACTATGAAGATTCTGTTACTTGTGATATCGTTGTTATAGACAAGTGCCATATTCTTTTTGGAAGACTGTGGTAACATGACATCGATGCTACCGATTAAGGAAGGGAGAACATATTTGTGTTTACTTGGAAGGTAAGAGAGTTGCTATGAGACCATTTCCATTAACTACAAGATTTACAAAGAAAAGGGTGTCCTCACATATGACCAGGCGAAATCAAAATGACAAGAGCTCGAGAGCGAGTTTTTTTTGAAGAGGGAGGGACTGATTTAGGAGACCAAAGAGTAAGGCAAGATAAACAACATGCCAAAAATACTTGACCTGTCGACAGTTTTCGTTTGGACTGTCGATAGGCTTTTCTCGCGAGATAGGAGTTTTTCAAACTTGTCGACAACACCCTTCTGGCCTGTCGACAGGTTTTTACAGTAAGTCAGAGGATTACAGACTTATGGACAGCTTCCTTCAATTGCCGATAGGCCTACTGCGTATCAGGATATCCTAATTTATTTAGGAGTTATTTTCTGGTCCGTTTTGAATTTCAATTTGTTTTATTTCTGTTTCTTTATTTTATTTCTCTGTTAGAGAAGTATTCTCATTTTATTTGCTTATATAAAGGCCATTATATTCTAGATTTTTTATTATTCAACTTTTAATCAATATACTTTGAGTTTTTCTTAAATTTGCTCGTGAGTTCGAGTTGTTCCTTTTGACTTGTGGATTCGGGTTGTTTTGTTCGTAGATTCGAGTATCTTACCTCTATATGAAGGCTTCTTCAGGTTCCTCAGTGATAGAACGAGTTCTATCCCGCGTCATTCATTTTCTTCGCTTGCCCGTCTGCGTCACCAAGCAAAATCGCATTGGCCTCGACGAGTTAAAGGTCTGCTGTGGCTGCACGCGCGGCGGCGTCATGCGTCACTCGACCTCGTGACATGCAGCAGCCGCGCACGAAGAGTCCTGACATGTGCTGGCAGCGATGTTGATCTTCAGCAAGCTCGGGGGAGGTGCCACCCATCTTTGCTGAGCGGCACTATGGGAGGGAGTCTCAGGCGCGTTTCGTCGAACACTCTCTGAGCGCGGAGCTGTCGAGTTCTTCATGACTCTTGTTGCTTCAACTGAGAATGAGTTTCCTTCGAAAACCCATTTGCAACGTTTCTTCCAAGTCGACCTCATCAACAGCCATCTCCCAATAACGGAGCGGATTTCATCGGCAGCTCCAACATGATAGTCAAGGCGTGAGTTGCACCACAGACTCGCGACAATCGGAAAATGGAGAGTGAGGTCCACTAGCAACTAATGAGATTGACGATCACAATTCATAAGAGTGTGACTTACAATTCACAATTTATAAAGTAGTAGTATAATATAGTATGAGAGAAATGTAAATCAGCTGACACAGGAGGCAACTCCCTCATATGTCGCACTCAAAAATCATATTTTTCGAGTGAATTTTCAAGATCCGACCGCACATTATCATATTCATATTCTAAAATATACATATATAAAAATCAAGTGATTTGAAATATGTTTACTCATTGATCTAATCGTTTCATTTTGTTCTATTGTTAAAAAACCGTTAATGTTTGAACCTAAAGAAAATGGAGTAAACAAACTTCAAATCACTTGATTTTTTATATGTATATATCTTAGAATATGAAGATGATAATGTGCGGTCGGATCTTGAAAATTCACTCGGGAAATTGATTTTTGAGTGCCGACATAGGAGGGAGTTGCCTCCTGTGTCAGCTGATTTACATTTCTCTCATATAGTATTAAAAAAAACTACAAATAGCATTACTCTGCTGTTAAAGATCTACAAACCTCAAGAGAACAGAAAAATCAAAATCAAGACATAACGAAAAGAACCAAGTTAGCGACTGGGCTATTGTAGATCTTTAACAGGACCAATTTATAGAGTGACTGATGATGTGTATGATTACATCCATTAGTTAGAACAGCAGATGGCCGGGGATTCCTTCTATAATATTGTGTAGACTAGGGAGCAAATCAGAGCCCGCTGACAAAGTCAAGATTTCACAATGAGTCAACATCAATTAGAATCTACAATGCCTACAGTGTTTAATGTAGAATATTTCTCTCAGGGAAAAAAAGAAAAAAAGATAAAGATGTAATCTCAATACATGGGATGCTTGCTCAAATAAAGAAAATCCTCAATTATAGTGAGAATCTCACATAATAATGATGATGATCAATTTTTTTGGCACCCATATTGTTCTGAATGTTACAAAAAAATTTTGTTTTTTTTTTAAATAAAAAAGATGTAATCTGGTGTAAAATGAAAGATCCCCTCATAATCTAACTCAATTTGTTTACCCGTGAATAAAAAAGTCAATAAACGAAAACGAGGCCTCTCTGTTAATGTCCACAAAAAAAATTAGGGGATGGACCCAACTGTAACAAATAAAGGCCCACAAAAATATGGGCAAATTTATGGGCTAGATAATGGGCCCAAGTGTAACCATTAAGGTAAGAAAAGATATGGGCCCAACAATAGCTCTAGAACGAAATTAAACATAATGATAAGGCCCAAAATATTATTAATCTTAATTATCAGTTAACAGTCGACTCTCTTTAAGCATCAACAAAAGCACACACCTTTCACTTTTCTATTTCTCTCCTTGCAACTCAGTATTAAAAGCATTATATCATATTTTCAAATAATGCTGAGAGTATCCTTTTATTCAAAAAATTAAGATATTAATTAACTTTAAAGTGGGATTTTAGTAAAAAAAAAAAAAGATTATTGTCGTCACGTGCTGTTTAAAACCTTCGAAATGAGTATATTTGAGAAAATCAAAATACGTTCAATCCTGTGATCCAAAACATAAGAGGATTTAGTGAAATTTACCTTTTCTTTTGAGACCTAATTTGGATAGTGGGGGCAATATCTTCTTTGGCTTTTTTGGATGGATTCCAATTTTTCTTCTACTTAGTTTTTTTTTTTTTACACATCAAAATCCAATGAATATTACTTCAAGATCACACAATTTTTTCTCTCTCACTAATGTCTCTTTCTTAATTGGTTGATTAAGTGAGATTGAGAGAGTTTGAGATCCCAATAGGGCGATTTTTGAAGTGGGCCTTATACTTGGGCTTATACTTGGGCTGCAGTGGGCCTTTTGAAGTTCCTCTTCAACAAACAGAAGTAAGCCCACGGTGGTGATAGCAATAAACCGTGGTATTTTCGTCATTTTGCAATAAGCACTCAAATTCCAATGTTCCCGCTCCCCGATTTCGCCCGTTTAAAGTTTTCTTGGCCCTGATAACCTTACCCCCTTCAATCCATAACACACTCACAGGTTGCCAACAGACAAATTAGAGCAGAGACGAGTGCGGATGTAGGTAAACAGGGTAGCTTTATACACCTCATTTGTAATTTTCTTTATCTTTACTTACCATTTTTGTTTAATGCATCATAATTAATAATTTTAGTAAATATGCTTTGATAATTTTCTTTTGACCCCTTCGCCCTTTTCATCGTTTCTCGTCCCAAACCCCTAACGTTCATTTTTCTCCCCCTTCTTCTTTCTTCCTCCTTTTCATTCTTATCCCACAAATTTCACGAAAATTTCAAATTTCGCCGATTCTTGGGGTTTAGAGTAAGAACAGATTTGAGAAGAAAGGGAGGAATTTTATGGAGAACTTATCTCTGATTGACGTCTCGTCGGAGGACGATCTTCTGCTCTCTTCGTCTGCCGATCGACGTCGGGATCTGAGATTTTCAGGTGATCATCTTCCTCGATTCCACTTCTCGGCTATCTAATTTGGTTATCGATCTTGCTATTTACTCCCTTTTAGGGTTTTTTAGCCTTGTTCGAAGTGATGTTTGGCTCGATTTTTGGGATTTTTTTTTTCCTTTCAGATTTAGGTTTTTAGCGCTTCCTTTTGTTTGACCTTTATGTTCTTTTACTTATTGATTTGGTGAGTACAGAATTGCCGCAATATTCTTTCTTGCAATCTTCTGGATGGATTTTTCACCTATTTTTTGAAAAAAAAAATTATATAAATAATTTTAGATTCTTGACTGTAAATCGAAGTTCTTTATCTTGGATTGTGTAATACTATCAATTACATTAGTTAGGCTCGTTAAAGATTTCTGCTTTCTTCAGTTTATAGAGGTTAAATTTACTGTTGACCACTACACGGAGTGTACGCCTCCTGAAAATATATAAACTGCTTGCTATTGTGCAAAAGAAGTACAGAGGGAAAAAAATCTTTAGTAGCATATTGCTTTGGATATAAACCATGCTCATATCTTTGGGATTTTGTTTAGTAAACACTTGATTCTAGTTCTGGAATTTGACTGCATATTTTTAAGATACAAATTCATGCCAAATATGTGCCATGTATTCTGGGTTTTGGTCGTAGGGCATGAGTATATTGTAGTTATATTTGTATTTATATGTTTAATGCTTTAGAATGTGATGAAACTTAGTGCATGCAATCACTATCTCTTGATGGCTCTTAGAATTTGGAGATACATAGAGCTAAGAGCTATGATCTAAGTCATGAACATAATCTTTTTGGTTTATTCTCACCTGCAAGGTGCAAGCCATTGGTCTTGCAACTCTAGTAAATATATGCATATTCATGTTTTATGGTATATTACCATGCATACCTAAACATGATCCTTTTTTGAATGGGAATGATCGACCCCAAAATTCTCGTGGAAGTCCAAGATTAGGACCCCTAGTCCTCATTCTGGTGGAATTTTTCAAAAGATTCCTTAAGTGCACTTTAAATATCTTTTAAAAGATTTAGGGCAATCCCCCAAGACTTGGAGTAGCAATACCACTCGAAATAGGCTGGCCTAAACAGTCAAATCAAGAAGTCCAGTCCATTGTCCATTTTTGCACTGATACAACAACAGTACACTCTGTATTGAAAATGGTTCTACCATTTTGTAAAACTGACTGTCGATTTTGGATTGTGTTGTTAGATTTTTTTTAGTATATAAAAAATTAAATCTAAAACTGTTCCTTTTATAAGGAATGTTTTAGACCCTACTCACATAGTCCAAGAGATCTCATTTTTTTTTAAAGGAAATTGTGATGTACACGGTATGAAAAGCAAATCAAACCTTTAGACTATTTTTTTTTTACTATTTTGTCAACACTATATCAGAATTGACAGTATTGGCCTTTTGTTGGTTGTATTGGCCCATCTTATCCACAATATCGGTATCTCTTGGTCATATCAGGTCACATTGGCAATATCTATATCTAAAAATTTCAAACCTCGCTTCAAAGTTTAGGTTGACCACTTACATGTTATAAATAATAGGATCGGTCCAAAAGCTCGAGGATTCAAAGCTCGAGGGGCATAGTATCTTCCCTATCAATGTTGGGTGAAAATCTCGGTTTCAGTATTGGCCAATGTTTTTTAGTTCAATATCAACGGTTATATTGGCAATATCGGCTCTGATATGGATCAATATTATATGGTTAATATTGTATCAAATATCTCAAAATTCGATATGATATTGCTGATATGTATCAGAGTCGGCTGATATTTGAAACTATGTTATCAATAAATGATGGGTAGTACTGGTTTGAGTAGCATGGCATTTGTTTGCACCACACTTCTGAGGCAGCAAAAACAAACCTTAGGGGATGATTATTAGAAAACTAAAGTACAGACTCCTGCAGCAAGTTATCTTATGGCCAACAAACAACATTAGCTCTGGTCCCATCCCCATTCTGTTATAACATTCTTAATTTGCTCCAGCTAGCTTGTGGATCAATTTCTTGGGAAAATAAAGTCTTGTGATGATGACTAACAAAGTGAAAGGGTAAAGTTGGGTAGCCGAGAGCTTACGTATGCTTGCAAGTATGTTAGAAATTCATCTTTGGGTATTAGATTCTCTTATGTGCTAGCCCCATGGATAATTGCAGTGTATTTATGCTCAACGAAGTCAACAATATTGCATTTTTCCTGCATTTCCTTTTGTTGAAAAACTGTATACACATCGGTTATATAGCGTCCTGTTTATACATTTGTATGCTTGTCTTTCTCCATGGAAAGGGCCATGATGCTTGCTCGTTTAGCACTGATTTGATTCTTTACCTCTATCAGGCCTTGCAGAAAATCATGGTGGACATAACTTCTCTGCTGTAGAGTCTGCTGGTGCTCATGAAGGCAGGAATCTAGTGAAAATGAGCCAGCAATGGGATCACATCCCTGAAATGTCAGAGTCACCAGAGCAAAAGCGAGCGAAGTCTGGCAAGGTTAATCTGCGGAAGAGTTTAGCCTGGGATAGTGCATTTTTTACCAATGAAGGTGCATATCTTGGATGCAAAACTATTATTTACATATGAAATTGCTTTTACAATTCAATTATTGTTTCTATTTTATAACTTGGTGCTGCAGGTGTCCTCAATACTGAAGAATTGGCTATCGTGAATAGCACATTCAAGAAGAGTGAAGTGTGCGCATTACCGGGAATTCAAGAAGAATTGCGAAAATCAACAGAGTCAACCTCCACATTAGATAATGAGAGCTATACATTGGAAAGCCTTGAAGGGGACTTGTTTGAGAATGTACGAGCTTCCATTCAAATGTCATTTGACAGACGTGACTGTTCAAGTGGGGAGCCAGCTGCATCATGCCTGGGCTGTAAGACTACTCATACCTTTGAAATCTTTCAAGGCTTACTTGTAAATGTATTTATTAGGTTTTATCTTTCATTCCACATTGTTTGTGTTCGTATTTACTCAAGTTGTGATGCATACTTTCTTTCTTTGCAGCAAGGAAGAAGAATGAAAGTCCTTCTCAAACTAAGGTATCCTCTTCCCATGACTGCATTACAATCTTTTTATTTCTTTAAGAGGTGTATGGTGTGTATGGCTTACTTATTCTTTTGTAAATTCAGATGAAACCTCCCATTGCTTTGAAAAGGGATGAGTCAAACAGGCAACAACTTGAACATATTCCTAAGGAGGTTATCCTTGGTAAAGAGGTATCTTCTCCTTATTACTAAGTTTGGCTTTTGATTGATGCTCACTTTGTTCACACAGACAGAACAATGGGAATAGGAGAAATTATTAAGAGGATCTGATTCAAAATTCTATAGCCTGTCTTAAACTGCGGGATTCTTAAATGGAAATAAATATGATTAGCATGACTCCAAACAACAAAATGGGATAACGGAAATTCATAGTTATGTTGCTTAGACATTTAGAAATCACAAAGTAGATAATCCGGAAACACATTAATTAAATAGGTTTGAAGGGCATTCTAACTTTCATAATGTGTAAAGTAGTTTTACATTGTTGAGATATTTTGATTGATTCACATCTTTGTTTATTTACGTATTTACTTTGACCAATGATACATATCATGTTATTTAGACTTTAATGTCTTTCTTTTTTCTGTTACTTCCTTTTGGATTCTAAAATGGAACAACAATATTTTCCTTTGTATTATTTTGCAATTTTCTTCATGCAACAACCTCTCAGTATTTGGATGGAGACTAAAAGGATATGATAGTGCTTTTTTATTTAATTGAGGAGATAACCTTTAAAAGAGTTGAATGGAGTCATGTAGCCGAACCCAAAAATTTGAGATGACGGCCTTGTTGTTGTTTGTTGTTTGTTGTTTGTTGTTTCTGTAATGTCTTAGTCTCTCAAGTGTTTCATACATATCTCCTGTTAATCACAAATTGCAACTCCCATGTGGGACCCACTTGCAATGATATCTCTAACTTGCATACACGTATTCAGTTCTTTACATTTGAATTGACACAGAGACCCATTTTCTTTCTAAAAAAACAATGTTCTTTTTTTCCTCTTATAAATTTGGTCAACTGGCCATAGATCAAAAATTACATTAATTAGAAATTGCTATCATTTGAATTGACACAAAAATTTGAGATGACGGCCTTGTTGTTTGTTGTTTGTTGTTTCTGTAATGTCTTAGTCTCTCAAGTGTTTCATACATATCTCCTGTTCATCACAAATTGCAACTCCCATGTGGGACCCACTTGCAATGATATCTCTAACTTGCATACACGTATTCAGTTCTTTACATTTGAATTGACACAGAGACCCATTTTCTTTCTAAAAAAACAATGTTCTTTTTTTCCTCTCATAAATTGGGTCAACTGGCAATAGACTGGCCATAGATCAAAAATTACATTAATTAGAAATTTCTGATTACAAAAATCAAGCAAGTCAAATAATCAGTTTTTTAAGACCTCTACAAACTATTCATTTTTTGGATCATGAGATGCATAGGTTAGAAATTGTCAATCCACCTGATTTTCATTCATTATAATGTGTAGATCACAATGAACTTAATCCTAACTAGTTGCCAAAACTAACCTGAAATTTTTCGGGTTGGGTCTGGATTAACCTTTCGTGTAATTTGGCCCAACCTGAACCTTATCTATTACTAATAAAGTTTTATTTATATGAATTATATGTAATTTATTGATATATTATATACATGTACATATACTACAATACTGAGAATCTAAGACTACCCCAAACTGTAAAAGATCTTGTTTTCTAGTATTTTATTGTACTTACAAATAATGAATTGTTTTTTACTTCTTTTCTAAATTTATTATTTAATATTCATTTTTTGAAATTATTTGGCTGTTATAGTTCCAACCCGACTCAAAACCAACTTGTGACCCAACCTGATCGTAACTTGTACTTGGAAATTTGAGGCTGGGTTTAGTTTGGGTTAGCAAGATCGGGGTGGGGTTCAAGTTCGGTTAGTGAATTCTATGTTTGGGCTGGGTCGTGGGTTGGCCTTGAACCTTTCTTTTGTGTGGGTGGGAGAGAGATGTAGGCTTTTTGAATGGAAGTTCAACTTCGTTAAAGTTGATCTATATTATTTAGAGTGTTTATAAACCAAAAATCAAATATTTTAAAGTTTTCTTTGTCCATCCAAATCCTACTTGAAGTAGTCAAGTCTATCTCACTCACATGTGCATGCTCTCGCACCTACAAGGGGGGAGGTAGGAGGGTGCTAAAACATAGTTAAAGTAGAACTTTGTCATATTTTAATTTATAACATGTGTACCTTAGTGATTTCTGTCACGTGCTTGGAATTTGCTAGACTAATTGTTCTTAGTATTGAATCAAGGGTGCAAAGGGAAGTGGAAGCTCCAAGTCAATATTGAAGCCACCTCGGAGTGTGCCTAAACTCACTTCTTTGCCCACTGTACAAAGCAATAAGGATTCTTCTGGGAGCATACAAATGAAAAATAACACGAGGAGAACTTCATCTGGTACTTTTTTTTGCACATGATTACATTACATGCAAATTTTTCTATGAATAATTTGTTTCAGGATATGCATTTAACCACTGCTTCTGTAATTTTTTTGCATTAACTCCAGGCAATGGTGCTAATAGGCAGGGGACAGTAGCTTTCAGTAAGACTAATGGTGATGCAAGCAGCATGACCTCCAGGTCAATTTCATTGAGACCTAATCCTGGTTCACACCAAGGAACAGCGGTGTTCTCAACAGCTTCTTGCTTGTCAAATGGTAGTCCACTTATCAGTTCATGTCATTTAGCTGGTAAGTCTCCCTCGGAGCCCACTAGGAAAAGAAGTGTTGTGCGAAATTGGGATCAGTCTTTGTCTGGATCAACCAGCAAAACCCCTGTAAGAGCATCGAAAAGCAAACTTGGGCCCTCGAACCTAAGTCGTCTCCCAACTTGTGCAAATTCTACTTTCAAGTTATCTTTGAGGGCGTCGCCAAGTAGTTCTACAGATAGCATCTCAGAGGCATCTTCATCAACCTCTACTTCTATTAAACCCAGTAATTCAGTGGAGAGCCTTGCCAGTTCAACCTCTTCATCCCCTTCCTTCGCAGTTTCTACTGATATCGATGCCTCTCAGCTTGCTGATATACGGATAGTTTCAACAGATCCACATATTACAAAAGAGATTTCTGCACATTTTTTACAAAGTCAGTCTTTTGCTAAAGCGTCTGGGCCATCGAACAGGGATCATCCAAGAAGCTTCATCAATAGCAATTCAGGAGCAAAAAGCTTTAAACCATCAGGACTCCGGATGCCAAGCCCAAGCTTGGGTATTTTGATGCGGTTAGTTATGCTATACAATCAGTTTTCATGTTCTTTGACTCATTCACGCACACATAGCGCGCATGCTCACTGGCACACTCTTTGCAAATGGTGACAACTTAAATAACTATTCTTTTCAGGAGAAAACTCTTGTCAGCAATTCCAACAAAATTTCTCAAATTGGACTAAGAAACAGTTTGGTGAAGGGCAACAATGGAACCAGTTATACTTCTGGGGCAAACAAACCCAAGTCCAGTAAGGTTCCCTCTATAAGACCTGCAGCACAGCATGGGTCCATGAAGTCTCATCAATCTCAATCAGCATCTTTGTCTCCTCATAGTAGGAGTCTGGCATCACCTCTATCAATGCATCAACAGTCTAAGCCTAATCAGAAGTTACAGAATGATTCATCTCCTATGATGAATGAAGTTGACCAGAGTATGGTTTCTAATGGAGCTGTGAAAGTGGCTGATGGGGTACGTATGCAGCCGATGACAACCATAGTTGCAAGGAATGGATCGCCCTATTCTGGTGAAGGTGGTTCTGATGTTACTCACAAAGGAACACGAGTAACGTATCAGTTTGATAAAGAGGAAAACCCTGGGAAAATAACATGCCCGTACAATCAAGATGGGCATTTGGCTAATGAATCTCATTATGTTTCCAAAAAAATCCAGAAAGAGAATTTATTTTCTGCATATGAAACAGATTGCTTGACTCTATATTCACCAAGTGAAGGTCAGAAAATATCTGTGGTTGATATCATGGACAAGAAGATGTCTTATCTCTCTCTCTCTGAAACAGCCTACCTTGCTGGTGGGGATTAAAGCAGCCGAAGCTTTATCTGGTGAAAATGACCATGCACAATAAAGTTATGTTTCTGAAGCTGAATGTGGCGGCTTGTAAAGCAGTTACATCTCCATTCACAGTGGTGATCTGTCAATGATTTCTTGGGATTAAGTGCACCAGAGCTGACATTAAAGAGCTGTGCGTAACATTTTGCTGTATTAAGCTCTGACAGTATAATGTAATCCAAAATAGTGCCTACAAAGAAAGCTCTTTTGTAGCCATTAGAGCTGGAAGTGTAACACTGTAATGGGATGTTAATCAGTTGTGAACTTTTTAATAAATGAAATCTGTTTGATGTTATTGGAATCAAGAATGGTATGTTCATCCTGTCTACTTGTCATATTTTTGACATGTCAAACTTGGAAGTTTTATGTTGCTTCTGACTTTTCTCCTTTGTACTCATGTTTTCTATCCTATAAAGCCAGATGAATTTTCAGTGTTGCTCCAACAGTTATGGAAAATTGTGTTCCATTCTAAATGCTGATAGGTAATTTTCAATCCCTGTAATGCTAAACTTTATGCTTCTCTGGCCTAAGATTTTTCTGAAGAGTTTACGCTGTTGTCCCTCTTGAAGAGAACTTCAAGGAGTATATTTGCACTTGTTTTGTTTGATTACATGTTTGTTCTTTGTGCGTGTGCATGTGTGAACACAATTCATGAAAGCATTTGTTTGGGGACATCTTGGGCACTGTTTGTGCCTCTTGAACAGAACTTAAGAAAGCAAAAAATGTGACATACAGGTTAAAGTTGTTCAACTGAAAAAACTAAATATTGTATGATTGTCTAGATTGCTTGCTACTTTTGTATGTTTACTTTTTTGGACAATTTGCTTGCATCATGAACGTCTCAGTTTACTTCTTCCACAGGCCTATATTATATATAAATTCTCTTGGTTATGGAAATGGGGTGAAAGGATATAAGTTGTGGTGTAATGATCCTAAATCACGTGAATTTGTTACTAGTAGGAATGAAATTTTTGATGAAAATTCTATATTTCACACGAGAAAGGAGTTTGTTGTTGATACTATAGGTTCAGTGGAGGAGTCTAGTAAGAAGGTGGAGTTTGAAAGTAAAGTTTCAGGGAGAGTGTGTAATGGCACTCGTGTTGAACTAATTGATGTTACTCAAGGTTCAACTTTGAATGATGGTACTCCACCGCAATAGTATAGTATTGCCACCAGAAGAGAAAGGAGAAATATCCGGCCTCTTCAGTGATTTGCTCATGCAGATACAATAGCATTTGCTTTGAATGTTGTAAAGTGAATTGAGATTCTCGAGCCATCCAGTTACACTGAGGCTGTTAGTGACAAGGAGGCTGCTAATGACAAGGAGGCTGCATAGTGGACTGTTATTATGACTGAATAGATTGAATCTCTTCATAAAATCAAACATGAGAGTTGGTGAAGTCGTCATCGAGACAGAAAATAAATGGTTGCAAATGATCTTCAAGAAGAAAAAGAAACTTTAGGGGTGGAATTTGCAAGGTATAAGATACGCTTGGTGTAACAACCAAAATTTATTGTACCTAATTTCTCCTCACCTTAAATATTAAGAATTTTGGTTAAGGCATTATATAGAAGTAGTCACCCTCCATAATTCTATGTCACAAATTAAACTTTATTAATAGACCCACTTCCCTTTTCAATGTTTTTATTTAATATTTGATTGTGTGACTAAAAATGTTTAGCATGAAGGCTTATGTGCATGTATTTTGGGCAAATTTATGACTTAAGCAATAGTAAAAGTTAATGTCAATATAATCCTTCATATCCCCTAATCACCAAGCTTATCCTAATAACTTTTTAGTGGTAAGTATGCATTAGGGGGAAGATTAAAGGGGCTAATGATTCTTGAGAGTTGGGTTTCCATGTGGCACCTTGAGAAGGGTCTTGGCCAAGTGGCATCATGAGAATACACCACCTAGTTCTTGCAATTCCAAGGAGTTGACTACAAGCTTGCCTCTTCATCTTCCTCACTCAAAATTCTGCAGAATTCTTCTCCCAAATCCTGATATTTTTCCTTTAATTGTGAAGAAATTGAAGCCCTAAATCCCCCATTTCATCTCATCCATAGAAATTTAAGATTTGAAATTAGGATACCCTCTTTTAGCCCGAATTCCTACTCCTCTAGACTCTGAAGCAGGAATCCACGAGAGGGAAGGCAGTGACACAGGCGCACAGCAAGCAGAGCCGCAGCAGAACGCGGGGCTCTGCTACTTTGCCGCGGAACCGCGGCAAAGAAGAGGATTCCGCGACAATTTGGGGGAGGGAAGGCCCGATCCTTGGGGAGGAGGTTCCTGGTGAGCTGGGGGTGAGATCTTCCACGGCCAAACAGCATTATCCTGAAGCTTAATTCTCTGTTTCAGAGTATTAAAGCATTGTGAGTAAACCTAACCATTAGGGATTATGTTATCCTATTAATGCTTGAAAAATCAGAACTTTACATTTGTGTAGGTGACCCACAATGGTAGTATTTGCTGTTTTTGTGATATCTTTACACTAGATGAAATCGATGAGTATTACTTAATTATTGTGCCCTATATCATATTGTGATGTGATAAATGTGTGGTATACATGTTTAGCTCACTAATTTGACTTAGATAAGGTAATTTAGCATCTTAAATTCGCTGTTTGGTAATTAACTTTAGGTTAATGAAAATGCAAAAAAAGGGTATTATATGCTTGTTACGTCTCTACATTACATCGTTATGATATGCATGTGTAGAACTCTTGTGCTAGTATATTATGTATGCCTATTGAGCCAAATTAGCGTGTTATTTCGCTATCTTTCTTGGTTATTATCATGGCAATCGATTCGATATAGATATGATATAAACTTGAAGCTTACTTTATGTTCACAAGAGTACATGGGGAATAATCCCTCTTTATGTCATAACTTTATGTGGTGTACTAGTGAGTACATGTGGATGATGCATATGTGCATACGGGTTGGAATTGGCGCATTATGGCGTTACTATGATTTTGGGAAACCCAAGTGCATGTTTCTTATTGTGGCACATCATTTTGAGCATGACATGTAAGTTAGTTTTATATTGCTTAGTATGAATATCATAACTTAAACCTTGCATGATGCATTTTTATATATAGGAGGAAGGGGCCGTGCGGGAGCCGGTAGGAGGGGGGAAGACGGGGATTTGACACATGTATATATATATATATATATATAATATATATATATATATATATATATATAAGGAGGAAGGGCCGTGCGGGAGCCGGTAGGAGGGGGGAAGACGGGGAAACTTATATGTTTATATGAATTCTATATATATATATGGAGGAAGGGGCCGTGCGGGAGCCGGTAGGAGGTGGAAGGCGGGAAATTTCATTTATATTGAATGACATCTAAATGTGAACTGTCAAGTTGCATTCATGATCGATAATGCTTGTGTTAAACTAGAATGTCACTTTATGTGCATAACGAGCCGAGTGGATGGGAGTAGACTCATCCACGAGAATTTCATACATATTCATACATTTATATCTTTTGTGTCATGATATAACGAAACGAAACTTTTTATAGTGGAGTCATGTAAACCACATATGTATATGGAACTTGGAACAAGTAAGGTAATTCGAATAAATTATTGTTTATGGGACTCATTGTAATTTACCTCTTCTAAACTGTTTAGCTTATGAAATCGTTATATCATTTCCCTTTGATATGGTTTACTCATTGAGCTGTCGAGCTCATTTTATTTTCCTTCCATCTTTTCAGGTTTGGATAAGGGTAAGGGACCTCTCTAAATGGAAAGGTTAAGTTATGGATGGCATAATATGTTGTAGTATCATTTTGATTTTGTTATGTGATCTTAAATGTGTAGGTATAGACCCTATGGAAGTCTTTATGAAAAAACATGTTAAGTTGTACTTGATGTACATTTTGTCCTTATAGTATTTGAGACCTTGGTCTTGTATGTAATATAATGTTCTGGGTTTGTGAATCCCTTGGATATGTATGTTTTGGAATTGGAACGATGACAATATGTGGGAATGCTATTTGTTGGAAAGTAACTCTTGAAATGTTGATGTAAAGACTATGCTTGCAATGGAAGGAATCAAGTCATGATATATGTTTGTGGTTAAGACTTGGTATATGTGATTGATAAGTAGGCCGGGTGTGCCGAAATTATTGGTGAAATAAGTAGCCTTTGAGCCGAAATCTTGATTATTGTAAGTGAGAAATAAAGGAATATTAAGGATGATGCTGCCAAAATTTTTTCTTAATTTAAGGTTAACGGAGACAAATGGTGTTGTAGGTCTAATCTTGTTTATTAGAAACTGGGGCCGTTAAACTTGGTAGCCAAGTGTTACAGTTAGAGAGGTGTGGACTTCAATGAAGTATTTTCTCCGGTCGTGAAATACACTTCTATTCGTGTGTTGCTTGTCATGGTTGCTTGGTTTGATTTGAAGCTCAAGCAACTTGATGTGAAGACAACATTCTTACATGTTGAGCTTGAGGAGCAGATTTATATTCATTAGCCAGAAGGGTTCAGTATTGAAGGTAAAAAATACCATGTGTGCGAGTTGAAAAAATCATTGTGTAGTTTAAAGGAGTCACCGCGGCAGCGGTGCTTGATGATTGATACTTTCATTATTGAGCATGTCTACTCGAGGAGTTCATGTGGTACTTGTGTTTATCATCGAAAGCTTAGTGATGGCTCTTTTACTTATTTGCTTTTACATGCAAATGATATGCTTATTGCTACTAGAGACATTGTTGAGATTGATAGGTTGAAAGTTCAGCTGAGTAGTGAGTTTGATATGAAAATTTTGAGAGCAGTTATCAAGAAATTAAGGATAGAGATTCACAGGAATAAGTGAGAAGAGAGATGTTTCTATCTTAGAAGAAATATATAGAGAAAGTGTTAAAGAGATTTGACATGTTTGATGCCAAGCCAGTGAAAACTTTGATTGCTGCTTATTTTCGAGTTTCTATAGAGTTGTCACCTTAGACTCAAAAGGAAGAACATTACATGTCTTGCGCTCCCTATTCGAGTGTAATTGGGAGTATGATATATGCTATGGTGTGCACTCGTCCTTACATTTCACACATCGTTAGTGTGGTGAGTCACTATATGCATAATTTTGAAAAGGCTCATTGGTAGGAAGTAAAACGGATACTTTAATATTTGAGAGGGATAGCATGTATTGGTTTGATGTATCATAGAGATGGTGAAAAAAGTAGTGAATTGGTTGGTTATTCAGATTCAGATTGTAGGTGATCTAGATCGTAAAAGTTCTCTGACTGGTTATGTGTTCAGTCTTTTAGGTTATGCCATTAGTTGGAGAGCTCATTACAGCCGACAGTTGCATTGTCTATGACTGAGACAGATTACATAGCATTAACTGGGGCAGTAAAGGAAGCTATATGGTTGAGAAATGTAATCATTGATTTTGATTTGATTCAAAGTGTGACTCCAATATTTTGTGATAGTCGGAGTGCTATTGACTTGTCGAAGAATCAGGTGTATCTTGAAAGAACCAAACATATTTATAACCTCATTCGAATTATTAAGGTTATTCAGGTTAAGAAGATTTGTACTACAAATAACTCGACTGACATGTTGACGAAGCTCGTACCCTCTTTCGAGCATTGCCTCGAATTGCTTGGTGTTGGAGATGGCGATGGCATGGTTCAAAAACTCGGCCGTTCCGATTCCGACTCGGCCGAGTTCGGAACCAGAATGACTTTTCTCGTTCCGAGACCAGTCCACGAGTCAACCTATTGTATTGTTTTGCTTGACTCGGGGCCGACTCGGCCGAGTCAACCGAGTCGACCTCAAGTCAAGGACGACTCGGCCGAGTCGGTCGAGTCGAGCCAAAATTTCATATAATTAATTTCATATAATTTAAATTTTTACTAAAAAGGTAGAGCTAATCTTTACTTTTGTGAAAAGAGTAGTTAATTTAAATTTAATTAATTTCATATAATTTACTAAATTATGTATTTATTTTAATATTTTAATACCGCGACACATGTTTTTATGTATTATCTTCATATTTAGTGTATTAGGTGATATGTTTTAGATACGTTATACGTCAAGTTTGATGTTTACATTTAAAAAAAAAATTCGTGATTCTTCTAGAATTTTTTTGAGCTCTCTATATAGCATTTCACGTGTCTCGCCCGAGTCGGCGCCGTGACGTTGCGATCAATGTGAAACGGTGTTCACCGAGTCGGCGCCCGAGACCGCGACTTTAAATCATGGGCGATGGTTGGGCCCACCAGGGCTCTTGGAGAAGGCAGTGAGTTGAGGCTCGATGGAGTTTGAGTCAATGTGGAGAATTATTTGTTGGGTATTTGAGTCAAGGTGAGGATTGTTGGATTATGACTCAATACCCATTAACATGGTCCGTTTGTATCCATACCTGAATCCGACCCATTTGACTTATTGAGAGGGTTTTGGATTTTGTGTTTGAGAAAAATAAGATGGACAATTTCAAATCTGAAAAAATAGTGAAAAAAGAGAAGAAAAATAGCCGGCTTCTTCTTACTCTCTCTTCTTATTGTGTGTGAGAAACTAGGGTGTATCTTGACGGTTTGTTTGGGGTTTTGGTGAGAGAAAACTCTTATAATTTTGATATTAGTGGATTCTTTGTTGTCTTCCCCGTGGACGTAGGTCAATCAAGACCGAACCACGTTAAATCTTGTGTCTATAGTTGTTTCTCTGTCAAGTGATTGTTTTGTGTTGTTTTTCCTTCCCTCTATCCCCTGATTTGTCGAATCGAAAACCGTTTGTTACAACATTTTTTTTGTACTGTGGCTGATAAATCCTTTCAAAAGAGTTTCTGTTATTCATGCAGCTTATTATTTTTAACTATCTCAGTGATTTTTTAAAAAATATTTATAGGGTATATGATTATTGAAATATGTTTATCAGAAGTATTATTCAAGTGTTTCTAGCAAACTATTTGACCATTTGAATGTGTTTTTACTGGAAAATTACGTACATGTGAAATTTTATAGTCTCATCTATGAAACATACTCTGAAAATTATGATGTCTAGCCAAATGGATAAGTGGACACAAGCACGAAGTAAGGTAATCACCCATGATCAAGGGATTCGGTTCATGTGTGTAAGCTACACACATATACAATAAGAGGGCCAATCCCGCGTTGACACGTGGATTGAAACTCTTATAATCTCCTATAATATGTGTGTGAGGCCCACACACATAACTCATTATAAGAGGATCAATACACGTGTCAATGCGTGATTAGTCCTCTTATTATATGTATGTGTGACTCACACACATGAACCAAACCCTCAATCAAGCAGATAATAGTGGCTTCTCCTTCTAAAAATTTCACTTAAGCAAGTGTTCTGATTTAAAAACTGGTTCATTAAGTAACTGCGCAAAGTTGCCTACAAACACTAGGAGAATTTAGCACTGATTAGTCAAATTTACCAAGTTCTTTTCATGTGAGCCTTAACTAGAATTCAAGCATTTGAAACAGCAGTTCTGCATATTTTACCCAAAGCAAGTTATAAGAACATGATATGTCGAAAAGGCATAGTTCATTTTACCCATTGCAAAAACAATGATCACTGTAGCTCAGAAACATAAAGGTAATGTTCACCATCTTTGATTCAGAGATATGACAATTTTCATCAGTTCTACACAAAGGTTTCACTTTTGAATTGATTACTCACGCGAGCATCTTATATTTCAAGTTAAGGCCTTCAAGAATTCAGTGTAAAATTCTCTCAATAGAGATAGTTGAGGCTTTCAGATTCCCTCAATGATGTTAAGTTTCTCTTTTGCTCTAGAATGTAGAATAATTGAAGCGTGTTGAGTTTTTTGCTTCAGTGTAAGTTGTGAAGACTATTTATTATCTCCCTTGTTACAACAAGGAGCCAATCTGAGCTCTATGAAATGGTCACAGATTGAAGAATGCCTCTTGAACTGAAACTTTTCTGTTGTTTTTTTTTCTAAGACCTTTTTGTTGTTTTTGGTTGTGACTTTAAAACTGAATCCTCTTGTTTTGTTTGAGCATGTAAATTTATATGTTCAGTGTTTGGCGACCTATCAACTTTAGATGCTGGTATATTTTTTTTCCCTGACTAAAATAACTAATTTCTTGTTTCTTGCTGCTACGTAACTGCCACTACTGTTTTCCTCTCTTTTTTCCTCTCTTTTTTCCCTTAGACAAAGACCTTTGCCTGGACTCGAATCTGGAACTTCCCTTTGCTGTTGATATGAAAGCGTGTTTGTTGCAAGGAAGTGGCGGAAGTAAGGAAATAAAAATGTATATTGCTCACTTCCCTATCTATCCAACATTAGAAAAGAAAAATAAGAAAACCTCTTTTTTTTTCCTCTTTTACACAATCATTTCTCATTTTCAAAGTGTTACAGTTAATTTTGTGGTCATGTAAATCTCATTTGTAATAAGTTGTAACACAAAACAGTTAATTTTTTGATCATGTAAATCTCACTTGCATTCTAATTACAATCCTTTTTTTTTTCTTAATAATTTTTATTTTAATATTATTTGTGATCAACTTTTTCACTTTTACATTATCATCCAAACACCAGAAAAGACATAACATTTTCAAATCACACTTCCCAACAACATCCAAACACCGAAAAAATTTACTAACCAATTCTCAAGTTCTAAAGATAACTATTATCACTTCCATACTTCCTCACTTCCATCCTTAACCAAACAGGCCCGAATCGTACTTGATTGGACGCATAGGAGTAAGGAAGTGAGGAAGTGAGAGGCCTCAATTTTCACTTCCATTGTCCATCCAAACACCGAAAAAGAAAAATAAGAAAAACCTTTTTTTTCTTTTTTTTTCCCTTTTACACCTCTCTTTTATACAATCATTCTCACTTTCAAGATGATACAGTTAATTTTGTGATCATGTAAATCTCATTTGAATAAGTTATAACTCAAAACGCTTAATTCCATGGTCATATAATCTCACTTACATTTTAATTACAGTCTAATTTTTTCATAATAATTTTTAATTAATATTACTTTAGGATCAATTTTGCAGTCAATTTTTTCACTTCCACATTACCATCCAAATACCTTAAAAGAAATAATATTTTTCAAATCACACTTCCCAACAACATCCAAACACCAAAACTTACTAACAATTCTCAAGTTCTAAGAGGGACTATTACCACTCTCTCACTTCCACCTCAACCAACAGCCAGCCAGTGAAGAACTTTAGCAAACATGAAAGTTTCTGCAGAGACATCATGGATTTGGTTAATGCTTGAATTGTGGTAGTGACTCCCAAAGGCTTTGCTGAGTTACTTGGGACAAAGTCCCTTGCCTGCACTCCAATTCTGAGTTTGCTTGTTGAGGCTTTCCAATTCTTCAGAGAGTGTTTGTTCAGTAGCAGCTTATTTTGAAGCAGAACATAGTAGGTCGAAGATAATCGATTATCTTAACTTGCCAGCGAAAGAATTTGCAACATTGCAGTGAAGAACCAAATAGAGAACATAACGTCCATACAGGCTGCACTAACAACATAATTTTTCCCACTACATATCAGAAAGAAGTTTATAACATAGTTCATTCTAGGATTATCATCAAGTTGCGACTTGAGAGCAGTATACAGTGAATTAAAATACAAACTATGAGAAGTATCTTTCGTGAAACTCATTATATAGATCAAAACAAGATCTATTGAGTGGAACTCATCTCTCCCACAAAGAATTGCAGGCTTTTCTATTCTCCATCAAGATGGAGCAAGAATGACAATGCCTCCCCAAAACCCTCGGAAAAGAGGAGAGAGAGAAAAAGAAAAAGAAAAAAAAAAGGTAAAAATTATATTGATCCAGTTCTTGTTGAGATCTTTACCCCTACTCACTACTCGGTGTTGATACAAACAGCAGAAACCAGTCAAGGTTCTGGCAAAAGAATCGGGCGCAACATATTCAACCTCTGCAGAACACCATGCGGACGAAATTTACACTTTAACAAGCTGTTGCCACCCTCTCCAGAAAAACAGAAATAATACCTGCCTCTTTGTTTCCCTGAGAAGCTCATTTGCTGCGCTTCTTGCTTCACTGTAAAGAATGACCCCGACAACTGTAATGGCATAACCGAACATCCTGTCACTGATACAGGGTTCCTAAATATTAAAATTGAGATCACCACGGCCACAGCTCCTTTGCATTCCCCAGAACCTGAAACAAGGAGGGGTTCATCATCTTAGAAATCCCTATACCCTTGGAAAGAGATGGATCGGTTATTCTAAGATGATTATATATGGCAGAAACCAAATGAAAGATCACTTGGCACTGTGTTCTGCAACAAGTAATTCACAAGTGCACATTTACTGTCTGCTACTGTAAATTTCCACTGTACCAGTGAGGCCGCGATAGAGCCTGATTCTCTTAACAATGTTTGTCATAAGTTTGTTCTGAAATATTTTGATCCTGGGTCCTGAATCTGTGGCTCTAAATTAATATAAGAGCACTGCAGCTAGTAAATGATATTTGGTTCCACGGTATGCTTTAAAATATGAAGGTACCCAACACAAGATTTACATCAACTTTACAGGAAGAACACAACTACTCATAAAAGAGAGTTAAATAGGTGTATATAGCTTTCCAGTCATCTTAACAAATAAAATAACTAGCACAAAATCAATTGGAAGGAACTTTTGGAATAAACAGTACAGCTCAAATTAAATTATGAACCAAATTAGTAATTGCAAATAACATTCATAGAAGAAGAAATATCAAGAGATGTATCAGAAATATGGATTAATATTTTGAAACTTTAAAAGAGGTTCATGGATTTGGTATCCAATCAGCTTGTTGGCACCAAAAAAAGGTTTTCCACTTTGGAAGTTCATCATTAACACAAATGTGAATAAGATAAAGGACTAAAATGGTTTAACTCAGTACAATCCAAGTAACAAGTGGAGTAGACCAGTTAGGTCACAATCCATGTGGACAGAAAGCACGGGGCAGTCAAGATTGGACTATGACCACCTCATTGGACCAATAGATAGAGAATCACGAGTGCAAAATGGATGATCTAAATCGACCCAAAATGTATTCTGCTTATATTTAAATCAAGCTAACAGCCAAGAGCCACTTTGGCACACTTGAACGGGAGAAAAAAAAGACAAGTTTACTTTTCTCAATCTTCTAAAGCAAAAAAAATTGAGTAGTAGACTGAGTAGACACTCACCCAATCCTCAACCATCCACCCACACAGAACCTCTTTTTCCTAATCCAAAGGATTTCTGGTGGCAACAAACTACTTTTTGATGCAAAATTACTGAACTGATGTGGAGTTAATGTGTCATCCAGAAAAACCCTTTTAGGATTGTGATAGAAAGAATTTCCACATTTTTTAAAACAGGTGCACTCCAATGAATTCACACCCAAAATTTTCACTTCAACAATCCAAACAAGCCTTAAAAAGGTCAGTTTCACCATGCTCACATCCAGCAGCACCTTATCCAAAAATCTATGAAATATCCAACACAAACCACAGTGCACAGGAAACAACGTCTCAGACTCATTAGATTTCGATCAGGAACCACATTCATCTCAGCTGGGCACTCTTCTGCCAGGATTATTAGCAGTTTGCAGGCAAGAAAACGGTGCCTATACTCCCAAGTCCCAACAAATTACCCAGGCACAAGACTCAAAAATGGGTCGATGTGACCTAGCAACATGAGTCTAAGTGGTCAACATTGATATTGTCAGCACTTCAAAGTGGGTTCTGATTGTATCCTACATGTGTGGCACACCAATACTTATATGACACATATCAAATGCCCTAGGGCCATGGCAGTGTTTTAAAGAAGTAAAACGAGTGTTGGATCCTTGTCGGCTTTAAAATTTTTAAAGATTGCATGTAGGACACCAAAGCTATGACTAATTTTAGATAAACATAAGAAGGCCCTTTGTTGTAGGTTGGATGCTATTTTAAAACAACCTATACACATCCGAAACATGTGAGGACATTCATTGGCTTATATAGGTTGACATGTGAGAGACATTCATTGGCTTATATAGGTTGACAATTGGATTTGACTTTCCTGTCTCTTTCTTTGGTTTACAATTAGAAAATATAAAGTATTAATCATTCAAGTTACTTTCGTTTTCTTTATATTGTATAAAGCATGTCCTACGCATTGCTAATCAGTAAGTGTTTTATGTAATGCCTATGATTATGTTCAGCATCATCACATCCATATGCCCTGCTTTTTAAGAGATTGTGCCCATGTCTTCGTGTTGGTCATTCGTGTGTGCTGTGTCAATGTCGTTGTGCTTAGTAGAATATGACTAGTTATTCTTCTTCAAAAGTTGTGAGAGAAGTCAACTTTCTCGAATATGACTGTGAATTCAATAGCCTGAAGTCAACACTGCGTGCGAGGCACCAAAAAAATCCACCATAAAACCTCCACAGGAGCAATTTAATGGTAGTGGATTATTGTCTCGTTGGAACCATCATTTATTTGTACAATCAGAAATATTTTCATTCTTATACTGCAGAAATTTTGGAATTGTTGATAATTATTAGTTGGTTTAGAGAAATTCTACATGAGGCCCCCCCTAGGGCAAGTTCCTAGCACTCTGTAGGCCCCACAAACCATCTTCTCTCTCTTGGCCTGACACGTCCAGAATGTAGAATTTCTCATTGGTTGATTATATGGCCAGTTGCCCACCCAATATGGACATGCTGGCTCTGCCCCAAGTTTGGGAAAGGAATTTGACCAAACACACTCAACTAACTGCATCTACGTCCAAGATGCTAAAATGTTCCTTTCTAACCATCAATTCAATGTCAAAAAGATGAGCAGCACAAACAAAATAGAACCACCCATGTCCAAATTGGGAACAATGGTCACATAATCAAGTTCCTTTAATCTGAAAAGTTTTAATAATTATATCATACTTAAAGCTTTAGGTTGGTATGAAAAACTTTGCAGCCATTTCTTTCCTAGGAGAGAGATCTGAGGGTTGTAGTCAAGAGCGTCAAGCAATAAAGGCAACATATAAAGAGAGTTATTATATTAAAATAACTTATGATATTCTTCAAAAAAACACACACACACACACACACACACAACACACACACACACACCACAGAGAGAGAAGAGAGAGAGAGGAGGAGAGAGAGAGAGAGGTTCTGGTTTTTTTTTTAATGTTGGTAAAGGTTATTCGAGACGACATCAATGAAGACTCAAAGCCTCTTTGACTTATCAAGTGAAGACTCCTGACTTCTGAAAGAAGGAATCTGGTGTGTTTTGCTACACAGCCATCAATGAGGAGTCCAAAGCTTCCTTGACTTGTAAGGTGAAGACTCCTGATATTGAAAAGGAAATTAATGCATCCTTCTGTGCGCGCAAGCATACAGGAAAGGGCACAGGTAAAGAGATTTTTCTCTCTTTCATGTGTTACCGAAGACTACATATCACTACCCAAAGCTGTAGTGCCTCCTTCACTTATTAAGGTTCTCTCTCTTTTGCATGTACATTCCAACTAGATTAGCGCATATCTATCCCTTTGGCTCTAATTAGTTATCTGTTGCAATCCATTGTAGAAAGGGTCGGAAATGAATATCATTGTATTTTGATTCTCTTTCATGTGCAGATTCTTTATTGCAGTAAAAACAAGATAAACACAGTCCTCGCGTAGAACAAATACATTTAGCTGAATCCATCCGGATGTCTAGTTCCTTTTGCCTTTATTTTCATTGCCAGAAGCTTGCTTCAAAATTAGCAGCGAGAGTGTTCCTTAGCCAATAGGGTAAAGCTCTTGCCTATGAAGCTTATGCTTTTGCACTTTGCATATCTAAGTGTGGGATTTATCCTAAAGTCTTCTTTTGTGCCTCCCTGTTTCTACTCTTGCTCTATCTGATGATTTAGGAGGATCTCAACCATCTATAGCCACCGACGGAAGTCATCTTTGGTGGTGTTGGCAACTTTTACTTTCATCTTCACCCTGTTTATCTCTCTCTCTCTGTCATGATTCACAGTCGCGGTCCGGCCGCCGACTCGGCGGGCACTGAGACGAATCGGTCTCGGCGACTCGGATCGGTCTCGAGCGATATGCGCAAGATGCTACATAGAAAACTCAAAAAATTCTAAAAAAATCATGACAAATCTTAAAAAAAAAATTGTAGACATCCAATTCATGTATCACATGTCCAAAACATATCACTTAGCACACTAATATAAAGCGAAAGTATAAATACACGCGTCGTCGGTAGAAGCATATCAAATACATGCACAATATAGTAAATTGCACAAACACATTCATAAATACATGCTAATGTAGCTATTTTCACATTGAATTGCGATGAGGCACAAAATCATCATCATAATTATCTCTGCATTAAGTAGACAAACCGATACTAGTACTCGTAGATCTCTCAAGTTGTGGTCTGTAGTCATGGATATATGTCACACCATAATGTGACCTGATGTCAAACACAACATTTGTATATGACCTTTAAGACTATAAGTTCCTTATCAGTACTATGTTGCCCTCATTATTGTCCTCATCACCACTGCGCTATCACTGTCATCATTATCATCGCCATCTTCACCATCATCACTACTAGAATTGAATAAAACCCTCACATCTTCACCACCACCACATCATCTGCTTCTCTTTATACCTCAGAGGGGGAAGAGAGTGGAGAGATCGAAAACAGGGAGAGAGGGAGGGGGAGGGGAAGAAGACAGAGACGGGAGATGGAAAGGAGAGAAAGAAAGTTGGTGAGGGAGGGGGAGGGGAAAGAGACAGACAGAGACAGGAGATGGAGAGGGGGGAGAGAGAGAGGGTAAGAGAGGGAGAGGGGGAGAGAAACAGAGGGAGGGAGAGGGAAAGAGACTGAGAGAGGGAGGAACATCACCTAGGACTGGGAGGAGCGGCTGGCGGCCAGATCTTAGCAGCAGCGATCGGGCAGCGGCGGCGATCTCAGATCTGAGTAAGAGGTAAATTTTTTCTTTTTTCTTTCTTTATACCCGTTCGTCACAGGTGAATATACGTTCGAGCCGACTCGGTCGAGAACCGGAGTCGACTTGGCCGAGTCGCGACCGATTCGGCCGAGTCAACTCCGATTCTCGGCCGAGTCGGTCTCCTCTGAGTTGAGCCGACCGACTCGTGACTCGGACTCGTCTCGGAGCGGGCCGAGACGGATACGACTCGGCCGACTCGTCTCCGACTCGGACGATTCTTTGAACCATGCTCTCTGTACTAACGTGTCAGTTTCTTCTTATTTCTCCCCTCACCAGAAATGCCAAACGCACAGCCTCAAGTCCTCTAATGCAGTTATTCCATTTTTATCCATCTTCACATCTCTGTTTAACATACGATACTATATATATATATATATATATATATATATATTATATATAGAGAGAGAGAGAGAGAGAGAGATGTGTAGTTCCATAAGGATTTGGGCCCAAACCCTTCCCACTCAAATACTAATATCCGACATTTAAATACAAGTTCCACTCTGTTGAACTGATCAAGTAACTAAAAACAAAAATCAAGTGTTTTGAATACTTTTTACCTAATCCATCAAGCGGCGCAACATAGACGGCCGAAAGTAGTGAGTTAGTTAGATCTATATCTTTAGACATACAAATTCTCGATCGGCCATTTGATCATGATCTAAATATCTAAAACCCCCTACAAACCAATTTGTGCTAGGTTTCAAATGTTCTACACCGTTAAACTAACCAACTCACTATTTAGGCCGTTCATTTTTTCCCTACTTGATACATGAGCAAACAGTATTAAATACTTAATTTTGTTTTATAAATACTTGAAATAATAAAGATCAACTTCAACGGAATGGACCTTGTATTCGGATGATATATGCTTGTATTTGGGTGAGAAAGGCTCGGGTCGAATCCTTCTGGAACTACACAAGTTATATATATATATTGGACCATAGAGAAAGAGTGTATGTCGTTTTAATCTTTCATATGTATACACATAAACTCCCAACTTTTAGGATAAAAATAAAAAATCATAAAATTACGCTTTTCATCTAGCACATGGTAACACTTTATTTTATTTATTTGAAGTTTTAGATACCTAAATTTGTATGTTGTCTATCAGTGTACAATGACAACATAACAAATGCATCACATTGATGATAGACCTAATCACATGGGGTCTGAATTGAAATCTACCAAGTGTTATATTGAAGCATAAATCTGATGGCAGCTTAATATGATAACTTGATATATCATTGGAGTGTCCCGATTGCGAATCTTCTCAGATTTAGTGAAAAAATGGCTACTGGTTATGACTAAAAAAGGGATAAACCTAGAGTGAGAACAAAAATAATGAACAAGATAAATTTAACGCAGTTGCAGAGCTGATGAAAATTTGTATAAGGTATAATTAAAACATGAGCAAAAAGTGAATTATAAATTTCCTAACAATGAACCTTACCTGCAGAGTCAAAGCACTGGTGTGTTTGGGGACCAGGAAATTGGTCAGATTCACAAAATACGCTAAAGCGGAATTAAATAGCAAATACCAAATAATTTGATATCTTCCTAGCAAGCGCTATCGTGATGCCAACCACATTCCTCCATTACGATTGTTGCAGGAAGAAGGAGAACCACTGCAATCGGTGCCATGTATAGAAGGAGGTTCATAGAATTAAGCTTTTCCCTAAAAACGCGACAAAAAGAAAAAAGAAAAATCTAGTACAGGCATAGTTAATAGGAAATATATTCCAGCTTTGTAGATACATAATGAATTTTGTGTTGATTAAAAGCATGCTAATTAACACAGTTTCAAGAAGGTACCAATTTTTAACATAAAATATTTGCTTCAAGTCAACCTAAAGCAAAATCATATACCATGATATAAATATATGCTACAAAAAATGGTGCACTCATTACCCTCAGAGGACAGCAAGAATCCCTTGTAAAACTGATTTAAGTGCCTTGCAGCAGTTGCGCCAACGCACATAATAAAACCCAAACAAGTGGAAACTTGGCTCTCCCTACAAATTGAAGGATAAAATAGTGAGCACCTCATAGTAGTCACTTATCAGTCTTCCATCTCAACAAACATCCCACTATAGAAATAATGAAATTCAACTTGCTACAAAACTAAGAAGTTATGTAAACTGATGATAAATAACATTGATGCATAAAGCTTGGTGATGTTTTGAATTGTTTATTTCTTCAGGGAAAAAAACATAGGAGGCAATAAGAATAACATCAAAAACCTCACCCATAGATTGGGTTAAAACTTAAAGGTGTAGTGCAAATACATAAAAAGTGTCGATTGAGTTTGCAACCGCCCCTCATAATTGCGCAAGCATACTTCATATAAAACACTCAGCACCATGCCAAGCACATGTGAGGATATATGAAATTATGAACCTAAAGTCCCTTTTATCCATGGTCGATCCAAAAGTGGAGCAACTCAATATCATTACAATGAAATACAAATGATCATAACTAGGGCCACTGTTATTTGCAAAAGACCAGTTAGGAGCATGTTTTCAATTATCATAAACAAATGTCAAATGGGTTTCGGTTCTTTACAGAGTTGCCAGAAAGTCTGAAATTCCAAAATAAAGTTCTTGATTTTGTTTTTCTTTAGATTTTTGTTGTAAGGTACTGAGCCAAATATATTCAACACAAATCTCTCGTCTTCTTACTCCCTCACATTACAGGTCACCAATAGCCGAACTATGTACATTACTGATGAAGCTCTGACTTCCTATGACCAGCCAAAAGATTAGCATTAAGTGTAAATCATCAACAGCCCTAAAATCTAGAATAAATTTGAAAATGACAAGCTGCAATTAGGTCAAACAAAGTTGTCTTAAATATGACAAGATGTAAAAGGCTAGAGAAATATATAGTTTCTGCTTAGAAATTTACATGATTATATATCAAACTAGGAAGCTTACAGTCATTTTCACAGAAATTAAACCTGGCCATTCAAAATCAAAACTAAAGGAAGTGTGAGTTCATAAAATCAACAAGGAAAAGACCCTTGACTAACCAATCAACAACCAACCATCCAAACAAAACAAAGAAACAAAAACAAACCCCCCAAAAAAAAAAAAATCAAAAAGAAAGAAAGAAAGACAAACCCAAAATGCAAAAGAGATCTACAAAGAATGA